>JAQGAX010000773.1:0-14089 GCA_034698105.1 Plectus exinocaudatus
CACTTAGGTGAAATTCGCGCCGAACTCAAAGAAAATCAAGAAAATATTTGCCGATTGCCGAAACACTAAACTGGAAATGGCTGCAAATACTACCCATATGGCTGCAACTGTGTCTTCCTCTTCCGATAAGACTTCTGATACAGCGCCAATGTGTAAAATCTGTTACCATTAGGACAACTTTGACATATGAGATATTTATTTTTGGTGATATTCATTGTGAGATATTGAGACCACACACGGTGAGATATTCAATTTTTAGCAGAGAACGGACTTATTAAATTGAGTGTACTTGTACCACCTGTGTGGTACGATTGCGCAACTTTCCCGAAACACTCACTTGCGCTATTCTGGTGCTGTGGAAGCTAGAGTGCTATCGTCCTAATCTGCCCATCAGTTTAGACGTACCACCCTATCACCATCAGAAAGGAACATCGAGACGCTTTGCTCTCAAGCGAAACCGCTATTTTTGGACATCTGCAGTGGTGACTCAATGATTCTACGCTTTATCAGTCACAGCAAGCAATACTTTCAAAACTGCGCGTTGCACTTTGACGATGATGGGCGATTGAAAGCGATAGCTAAAAAGTTTGCGTCCCCCCCATCGTTTGCCGCCCGGAACAGCTGGCGGTAGATCGGATATCAGTTGGTAACATAAAGATTGTGCCTGCAATACTGTGCTTGCTATCGCGTGAATGAAATGGAAAGAGTCCGTTTGCTGGCATGTTTTATCAATGATTGGCAGTTGCACCCACTCATTTTCTATAGGTACAATAGCTACGCCCACTCAAAAATAGATAGTTGCATTTAGTTCAAAACATATAGGAGTTTAGTCTATCCGTCATGAAGTCCTCCTAACTGTTTTGGTATAGAGCGCATAAGAAGAGGCGTTTTCTGCAATATTTCGCTGATACAGTATATAGACTGCCAACTATGAATTTCGCCTCTTTATCAAGTGCACTGGCAATATCACGCACGTAGTAAAAACGTTGCAATAAGTTCCATTTTACGAAATAGCAGCCCAGGGGCAAGGCCAAAAACACGTTGGTCCCCTTATTTTTCAGTTTTGGCTGGTGTCCAAGATACCCTGGACGAAAGTTGAAATAATTGTAGCCCAGGGCTACTATTTCTTTAAATACAATATATAGGTACCGCATGAGGCGAATTAATTAAAGATGAGTGCAATGATTACAACGCCCGTTTTGCGCCAAATTTATTTGCCGTCGGATTGGTGTTGAGGGGCTTGTAGGTGAGTGGCGCGCAATCGGACATGGCTCGCTTTTGTTGAATCAGCCAACCTGGTACCTGGCACGTCTGAGTCCCCGTCACACAGGCAGACGATTATGCGGTGGAAACCAAAACTAGTTTCCTCCATCATCGTCAGCACCCCTCGCCCAGGTTTCGGGTTCCTTTCCTGAGACAAAATCTACGGGATACATTTGCGAAGAGTGTTAGTAGAAGAGCGGCTTAATGGTTTTTCGAAGAAAAGCGCCAAGAAAGAAAGTCCAGATTGGCACTGTACTGCTACTTGAGTTCCACATTAGTATGTTGCACATCCACGTAACCAGCGTGGCGTTCATTAGCAAATTCCACAGAAGCAACCCTTCGATGCAGCGTCTGGCAAAAGCTTAACTCTCCTTTTGGGCATCGTGTATCTTACAGCATTGTCTTTTGTATCAAAATTTACTCGCTTTCCTTATCCCCTTTTCATTCGCAAAGAGTTCCAACGCACCACCAGACTACACAAAATCACGTTAGTCCAAAATGCGTCTTTTAACCTAAGTAGCAGTGTGCTTTGGTTCCTACAATAGCATTACAATCCGGCGTGGCGACCGAACAACAACAACAACGACGACGGACGGACCGGTACACCAGTTTAACAGCTAATGCTCGGACAATCGGCAGATGGCGGGGGACCGACGGGTTAAGTACACCACTCTGCCCATTGGTGTGGTCGAGAGAAGGACCTTGAAATTGACGAGTTTGCCCGTCAATGGTTTGGTCGTGTCGGGGCACGTTCCCGCCGCCGTCGCGGGAGATCGACCGTCTCTGTGTACTCGCATGCGTACACCCACCCACCCAACCACCGGCGGACGCGGCGGCAGAATCGACAACGTCGTCCTCTCCTGCCAGCGCGTTGTTGCCTAGACGATAGCAGCACTGTGCTCTCTCCCCTGAGCGCTGCTCCCTTCTCGCTCGCTCCGTGCGTCGTCCTCCGCCTTCCCCTCGGCTGCCGCCGTCGTCGTCTCGCGTTTATATCTCGCGATTGCTTGCTCTAGCTCGTGTGTTGCCGTCCCATTTCGCGCATTCGTTGTGCTATCGACGGGAAGTGCTCCGCTCGTTTACGCGGCGTCGCGTCACTGCTGTGGTAGACTTGCTACACGTTTCATATTTGCAAAACATGGCAACTCCCAAGCGTCAAGGCACCATGCAACAGACGGCTGAGGTAAGCGAGCATTTTGCTAATTGCCTGTTCATGCGTTGCGCATTGTCCAGGGACACAGTGCAGATGCAGGATTCACAGAGTGCGTTCCTTTATCATCGCGCCAAATTTTTTGATTGGAAAGTGCAAATGCGCGCAATTTATTATTGGCACGATTTACCTCATTTTTGGCAATATTATTCAGTAGGTCAAACAGTGCTGTAGCAATCAAATCAAAGGAAAGTTTTTGCTGAATGCAAAGATGCAGAAGGAAACTGACTTCTCAAGACTACGATTCGACTATTCGCAGGCATTGTATATTTAATTACCATATAAAGTTCAATCGAACAATTGCTCCCGTCAATATTCACGAACACCACCACAAGCACCGTTACTTCCTGCTCATTTCTGCTAATTTCTGTCAGCATCATAAGGCGAATGCTTGCAGCTGTGTAGTATTCTGTTTCAGGAAGGTCGCGAGTATTTAAAGAACGAAGGTGCCGACCACCTTCTGCCTGATGTTCACGACGAAGACGACGGCGACCATCCGCCCGCCCCTGGTCGACAGGGAACGATGCAGGTGACGGCCGCTGAAGGCATCGAATATCTCAAAGCAGCGGGCGAGGAAAAACTTCTCGAGGTCAGAATTTAGTCTGTAGTTTATATGATGAATCATTGCTTTTCATAGTGCTCTGTGCCAATTGTTTTGGCTTGTGTTTGGATAATGGCGCAGTGTGGTTGTCCAAATGGGGTGTTTTTCATTTCCGAACTGGTTTTGTAGGTCTTCGACGCCTGTTCCACTTCCCTGTGGGGACTTGTTTTGTATGCGATACATCACGGTTAATCACCGAACAACACTCGTAAAATATCCCCAATGACATATTTCAGATTCAAGGGCTGCTGCCAACAAATGGAAACGGTGCGGCGAAAAGGAAGCACGATGACGAAGATGACGACGAGGACGAAGATTTCGTCGAAGACCTTGACGATGACGAAGAGGAAGCAAACGGTGCACCGCATTTGGCGAAGCACGGCACTATGCATGCGACGGCGAAGGAGGGCGAGGAGCTGCTCGAGTGGATGGGAGGTCAGTCCAGTCGAGTTACTTTCCGCCATGTAAATAGCGGTATATAGTGAGTTACAAGTATTGCACTTGAAAACTTGAATTTGCTACGCCACCAAGATCCAGGCTGATAGGACTGCGCTCCAAGACGCGGAACAATAATAGGGCGCCTTGCAGAGAAGATACCTTACCATGTCGGAGAACCCAGTACGCTTTTCTTGAGCCCGTGTCACAGAATAGCCCCAGAGATGGGCACGGGGGTGTATGGGGGGAGTATATACACCCCCCAAAGGGTCTAATCCGCGGCGGAATTTTTTTTGTGCGGATTTGCTCTTTCGCCACGTAGTAGATGCAACCTTCTTAAGGTTTACACTGGACAGAATGGGGGTTTTCGCCTGCAGAGCGCGGATATGCACCCCCAGAGGGCTGACATTTTTAAACTATACACCCCCAGACCCAAACCCGTGCCCATGTCTGCACTGCCCCAAAACCGCAACGTCAAGTGCCCATCTGAAATGCTAACCACGCTTCACTCTTTAATGATATCTGCCCTTCTATGGCACTGTCTCTGATGTTGAAGCTGGTTAGTATTAATAAAATCAGTGCCAGTTTCTTAAGCAACGAATCTGCTCGTAGCAAAGCATTTTAGAGGACAACCTTCATCGGTTTAACTCTTCCGAATGAGATATTGTGCCAATAATTCAACGATCACTCTGTCAATTCTTTGGCCCGAGATTGACCGATGTATCCAATGTCGAATGAATAACATTGCAGGACAGTAAAAAATTTGCATACAAGCCATTTCAAATTGCAGGAGCACCGGATCCATCGGCGAAAACTCGCGCACAACAGCGGGAATTTGACAGCGAGAGGGACGAACCGGACGCCAAGAAGCCCAAGGTCACTCGCGACACCACCATTCAACAGACGACTAAGGTGAGCGCTGCTGTCATTTGCTATTTTGTCATGTCTGATGCGCGCGGCAGCACAGAAACGACACATTCTTGCGAAACTTACAGGACAGCATCAATAACGTTCAGCGCTAAATGAGTACTTCTCGTTTTCGGTGAATACATATCAGGCGGCGCTACCTCGTTTTCCGATTAGAAGTACTACTCTGTATCCCATTTTTGAAAAATGCAAACATTTTTAGAGGGCTAAAATGCAGGGGTTTCTAAACGGAAGGGCCCGCTAGCTCTAAAGGGGCACTCATTATAATCGATCAGTATCGGCCGCGAACGACTGCGACCACGATTGTATAGTGTCGGACTCTATAGGCATGTTGCATACCTTATACATCAAGCATTTTGGTCTGTGATTGCTTGTAAATTAGTAATTTACCGCATGATCGCAGAGGCCGGGAACGGACACGACTACTTAGTCTCATTCGCAACATATCGGTTTATGTGCTGGTCCCTTAACAAATAAAAGAACGCTGCAATACATGTGTATTGACAATAATTGGGCTAAGATTGAAATCAAAATGATCTAAAAGCTTCTGTATAAATTAAATGATGTAGAGTCAAAACAGCGAGCGTTTAAAACAACGGTTTAGGTAATCATATTTAAGACTACACTTGAATTCTTTCTGAAAGTCGGCCTCGCCATTTCTCAATGCGTTCTCCATGCTGATTTACTGAATAGTTAACCATTCGATATCGACAAAATCACGATGTACATAACTGCTTACGCATTTCGACTAGCGAAATGAACATATTATTATTTTGCAATAACACGTAACATAAGATATTGCAATAACATTATTTTGTTTAGAGGACAGTGGGATTGCGCATCCCTTACGGAAACGTATTACAGTATACGAAATGGATAACCCAATTGCGATTGCTTTTGCAAATAATTAACGAGAATTTTATAATTTTATTCGTTCACTTTTGTTTATTGGTTGCGTCGGCGGTTTGTAACCATCACTATCCGGTAGAGACCAAATCAGAGTCACGTGTAAAAACTCGCGCCAGTTTTAATCGACCTGCGACCGAAGTGGACGATGAGATGTCATCTGACCGGCCTTGCATTTGTACTGACCCATCGTGACTAGGACACTGCCCAAAGTAGATTCTTACGAACTTGTTCTACTCCTACGAATGACCAGAGATGACCGTCGCCTACTATTCTCAATTATTCCTGCTTTTTGTTCTTCATGTATTTCTCATTGATCAAGCTCAAGCCAGATACCGTAGGTTTCCATCGCTTTCTTTGATTAGTTAGTGATTGCGGTATCGAATTCCAGTTGAGACGCAAATCAGGCAGAAGCGTGAATCAGACGCCGTGAAATTGGCCTGTCGCCTCAGGCCCGATCTTGCCTACTGTCCTGGAGCGACCGAAAAGAAAGTCAACGCTGCTCGTCTGTCTTCTAGAGCGTCTGGTGATAATAGTGGAAATGAAGCCGGCAACGAAGCTATTCCTTTATCAAACGCTGCTAGTAGCGATAGCAGCAGCAACATTCTGCCCGTACCTTCCCAAAGCCTCGGCATCAACCCCTTCGACTCGCTGAGCACCAGAGCTCCACCGCTCACCGGCTTGGTGAACGGCGTGCAAGGCCCGACGTACACCGGCCCGAATGCACCCGGCAACGCTACGGCAGGCGATGGCCTCTACCGCGGCCCTTTCGCTCGACCGACTGAAGAACAGCTGATGTTCTGGTGCGATAAGGGGAAAGCGGTAGCGACAGAAAGATGTCAGGGGCCGCTCATCGAGCCGAAGTACATCGAGCAGTGCGGATCCTACTTCGCCGACTGCCGCTACTTCTTCGCCAACGGCGAGCCACTACGCCACATAGCCAACTGGTTCTCGTCACAGTTCGGTATCGGCACCAGTATCGGAATCGGCGTCCCGTTCTACCCCGTAAATCGGGAAGGTCAAATCGGAATTAGCAACTTTGGACGGGCGGATTTTGGCACATGGGGCGGCGGATGGACGGATGCGTTCGGCGTGCGCGACTTCTACGAGCAACAGAGAGAGTACGGCGCCAATTGGTACGACGGCATCTATGGGTACCGTGAGGGCTGGTCGGTGCCGATCGTGCGCAACTTGGGCATCGAGGGCGAAGGCGGAACTGCCGTCAGTGTCCCCATCAATGAACGCAATCTCGGCCAACCGATAAGCGTCGATACCGGCTACCAGGTGAGTATCAACAAATGAACTTAGTCAATAATAAAGAAGCGCTGCCAAATGGCGGCTAAAATGGTCACCTAAAATGATGGTGAAGAAAGGCAGGCAGAGAAGGACTGTGCATTATCCTCAAAAAGTTTTGCAAATCGAGATGAGCACCGGTTGACGGAAGGGATTGTCGACTCCATCACAAACCCCTAAGCCTAAGCCGGCACTCATCTAAGCAAGCCTATCGAGCACGAAGGCGCACTGCCCCCTTGATGTTTGATGTTCACATAGCGCAGTTGCCCCTCTGCTATTTGCCTTTTAGCTTTTTGCTTATTCTTGCCAAGGATTGAGCGCCCCTACCACTAATCGGCAAGCAAATCAATCATTTATGCAGGTGGGGCCGTACTTTGGCTTCGATGATGGCGTTGGTGTGGATTGGTACCATGGCGGAGTGAGACGGACGTTCGATGTCGGTGTGCCGCTGATTGGCCTGGGCATTAACACCGGCGTCAACGTCGACTTTCCCTCCATCGGCGATTTCATTGGTGGCAAACGGAAGCGGAGAAAGTAGTTGACAGTCAATTGATGCTATGGACTTGCATTATTTGTTAAACTAAGTGAAAGTAAAATCAGTAAATCACACGTTGGAACTGCATCTGATTGGTCACCTTGGCTCGTTCTTTCATTTGAAATTAAATGCCCAAGATAACCGTCAACCAACTAGTGAATAATCTGAGAAGATCTTAAACGTTTTGTCTCATCGTGCCGAATAGGTGGTATTTAATGCGACATATGCGATAGTGAAATTGCATTGCAACATTTCAAAAACAACTCGAACACATTTACACCGATTTTGCACAAGTCGTCACCACAATGAAGAGATGAAGATAGATAGTACAAGAATGTCAAAGGTTTCGCCGTGACTTCAAGAAGTGTCAATATCGGATCGATGATGATACTTCTTACGCGTTGACCCGGACTCAATTTCTTAATCCCGGTCGTCTGTCCAGTCCTATCATCTGAGGCGGTCGCGAACAGATGTCCTCTTTCGGCGTCTCCGCCTTTCTTGTTTGTCTTCCAGTTGTGTCGCCGATTGCTCAAGCACAAGGCTTTTACATTATTTTGAATTATTTTTTGTTGATAAAAGCGCATGGATGAGTAATTTTTGTGATTCAGTTTTATAGAAGAAAGACATTACCCATACCAGTAATATATATATATGCTATGCTAGTCTATTTTTCGCCAAAACGCTGTTGTACATATTTTGAGCTAGCCTTTTCTGGTTAGGACTTTTGGTTAGCCTCTTTTCTTTTTCTGGTCAGTCGTATCATTTGCTTAGGGACTAATTCCCACTCTGGTCTATTGTTCAAATAAGTACCACCAGCAAGTCGGACCTTCGATGATTGCTTCGCGTCATCCAGGCAGACAGTCATCTCGAAGCTTCTTCATCGGCAGACGGCAAGCCCCCTCCGAGCCGTTGCCCACTCCAATCGACCACCAATCACTATGCTGACCAAGAATATCATCGAGCCGACGGTACTACGCGAAGGAGGAGGAAGCAAAGGAAGCGGGTTCAGTAGCAGTTCATCAGTTCGGATGGCTGGAACTCGAATGGGTTCATCGCGCTGATCGAAGAAGACGCCCCTGGCGAGCTGGTGCTTCAAGACAGAACCAACTGTCGAACAGCAATCCAAGTTGGACTTGCTCGATAAATGTAGCGCCTACTGCACCACTGCCACATTTACTTTTCCCACAGCGAATCGTTGCCCTATATCGCCAACGCATTTGAGCAGCGATCAACATCGGCCTTAACGTCGGAGTGCAGATCGCCTTCTATCTCATCAATGACGGGCCGCATGAGTTCGTTAACAAGGATTAATAAGACGATGTGCACTCCATCTGCGCTGGTGTCAAAGCAAAATTGGATATTCTGTCTACGGTTGCCTTCTCCATTTCACGTGCATGTCCTTGCATTTCTTGAATAAACTACACTGCGAAACTGTTCACCACAATCATTCTTCAATCAATCCGTAGTTGCTTTGGGATACCATCAACCGCCCTTTCTAGGGCGAAGGCGCTTCACATCCGGTTGGCACTGATCGATCTATCGCGCAATGCGATCTCTCAGGTCGATCAGGGTGCGAGCTATCAACTGTCTGTCTGGTTCCAGTTCTACTCTAGCAAGAAAAACGAGAAGTCAGACATGAGGACTCGCGTGTCACACACGCAGTAACTGTCACGCCGCAGGACGGTATGGCGTCAAGTGAGCAACAGAGACAGAGAGAGAATAAGACGTTCCGATCGGGTTGGTCTGAGACCGACATTGAACGCGTAGTCAGTCAGTCAATTGGTTGTCGTCGTCTGCGTAGGACGCGACCCCCACCACGATTGCCGTGATCACTGTGTATCTCGACGTAATCGTCAAATCGTTGTGTCGACCCGCATATCCCATCCTGCCCTTTTATCGGCGTTCTTTCTGTTCACATTGACGTATCTCGCCCTTCTTCTGAATATATCTGATTCAAACTCGCCTCTTATTTTCCCTCACTACCGAATCACTGCCCACCATGCGATCTATTATTATATGTTCATCAATTTGCTTACTTCTTGTCGTCAAGCAGTCGTTTGGACAGCAGCAGGCATTCATCTCCGATGAGTTCGACGCTTACTGTCGCGATAATGGGCAGAACTTTCTGTTCATGTGCACCAACCCCGATTCGTACGGCTCGGAGATTATCGCCAAGCTTACCTTTTGTCCGTCATATTTGAAGTACTGCAATTCGATCGTGCAGCAGTATGCACAATATGCGCAACTTCTGTCCAGTGCACCCAGTGCACTGCCAGTGGCGCCAGTGGCGCCAGTCGTTCAGCAGAATCGACCAGCAGCTTCCATTGTTCCCGTTGCCAGTCGGCAGCCCAAGACATACACCCTGGATAAGGTTCAAAATTTTTCTGTCATGCATCATAGTTATTAAGGCTTATGACGTCTGGTCATAGTCAGGATCCGGATCATATTAAACTTTGGGGTTCGAAAATTTAGCGTCAGAATAATATTCTTTCCATTCAAGGACAGTAGGTCAGTGAGAAATTTATGATGACTCGTAGAAATAAGTCATCGCTGTGACCAAGAACGGGTAATCGAAGAAGGATTCAGCACTTCATGCGAAGCTGGTGATTATGCGAGCGGGAAATTGGTGTTGATAGATAGTGTTTAACTGCTCAATCTCATCAATCTCAATCTATAGAGGTGACTTCTAACTATTAGGGTTTGTCGAAATTTCGACACATACACATCTCAATCTGTTGAGGTGAGTGACATCTAGATGCCATCGCATAAACTCCAGCTTTGAATGGAGTGCCACATTCTTCTTCTGTTATCCGGTCTTCTGTGATCTCAGTGCCAGAGCCATCATAGTTTTCCATAATTAAAATTCAAAATCAGAAGTCATGCCTGGTTTTAACTCTTGATATCATATTAGGTGGACGAGTACTGTCGCGAGAACAAGCAGCACTATCTGTTCTTTTGTCCGAACGCGCTCGCTTATGGCGCCGACATCATCGTCTTCTGTCCGGCCTACGGCAAGCATTGCAACGTCGCGCTCCCCAAGGAGCCAGTACCGACGACTCCCGATCCGTCACTGCAACCGGTCGGTCAGCAACCCGTCGCCCAAGTGGCGGCGCAGACGTCGGAGCAAGAGCTGGCCACCGCCTCGGAGGAGCGACGCGCCCAGCTGTGCGCCCAGTTCCAAGGCATAGCCGCCAGGTTCTGCACTGGAATCATTCTGCCTCAAGCCCAGGAACGCTGCCGTCTTTATCAGCAGTTTTGTCTCGGAGGATAGTGGTCTCGAAAAAAGAATCTGCGTGTCGCTTATGTTTGCTCTCATAAAAGCAGATATAAATAATCTTGTACTAGCACAGTTGACAAAACGACAGCAAATCGCCCTTGTTGACAACTGGATTACACATGCTTCAGTTTGCATTAATTCTCTATCCCGTGCATTTTTCATTTTCTTTCATTTCTTTGCTCTTATTTTTTGCGAGATATTTTAAAACATGACGAACGATCAAGATTAATCCACTCTATCTGTAAATTACGGAGTCGTATCGCTGGTCGTTCTCATCCACGGCACAAAAATCAACACCAACACCAATAGTACAAAATAATCAATCAAACTAACTACCTGCCTTCAGTTTATGCAGGCATCGATCACCAAGAATACAAAATAACCGCACGTTTACGTTATTTATGTGCAGCTGTCACAATGCGATGCGCGTTACACATATCACTCGCGTCTGATCACATTCAGAAAATATAAACGGCAGCAATTTTGCAGGAGGCGATGGCCGTGCTCGACAATGAGGTGCTCGGCGAATCGCGATCAGTGACGGCCGCGATGAAGGATGCGGAGGATGAAGATGATGAAGATGATGAGGACGATGAGATAGACGAGGAGGACGAGGACGATGATGACGACGGTGTCCCGACGCCAAGAAAGACCCATACTATGAAAGCAGTCACTGAGGTACAGTCTTCAGCTTGAAGCTTGAGTAGACTTGTGACAAAAAGCATTCGAAACGGGGTTCTTGAAAGCGATACATCTACTGTTGCAATATATGCGCGCAAAAGATTACCTTTCTTTCATTTTATGTCCTGAGCTACACAAATTCTAAGGGCCATTCTTTATGCGGACTAAAAGATGATTATTCGCAATTTCCTGTTTGTATGACTAATGCGATCTGTTAATTCTTTTTCTGCATTCGGAAATAAAGTACCATTCGTTTATTTGAATTGCTGTAATGAAGATCCTAAATTAACATACAGTAATACCAAAAATAATTGTCCCTGTTTCAGGAATCGCGCGATCTCGTACCCGAGCCGGAAGAAGTCGGCGGAACAAGATCGGCAACGGCGGCGCTCGAGCAAGCCGAGAAGGAGTCAAAAAAGCGCGGACACTAGTGATCCTCACTCGTCCAATGATTCCAACTTCAGTTTTAGACACCACTGCTCTTACCGACTAGGGGAGTGTTGATGAGCTCTCATTAATGTTGTTGCTGTTGTTGTGTACCTCGAAGGATGAAATTTGCGTGCGGCGAATTCACTCAGTTCTGACTGATGTGCACCACTCACGGTGTGTTGTTCACTTTCTTGAATTTATTTAATGATCACTTCAGCAACGTACGGTTTTTGTTATTTCTCTCGCACGCCAATGAGGACGATGTTGTGATTATTCGTTACAGTAATGCATTATTATTGTAATATTCTTGTTGTTTGTTGACTTACTCCAAAGGTTCTGATCGGAGATCAGTCGGGCTCGTTTGCTGAGCGGCTTAGAAATGTCGGCGCCAAGTTTTGAGCGATTTTTAGCTGGTCTGACTCTGAGCACCCTAAATTATTTCATATGAATCGCACATTTTGTCGTCATTCAGGCAACGAACAAGAAATCACATGCTCTAAAGCGAAACGGCATGATAAACCACTAAGCAATTTTCAAATGTGTCGGTGGTTAGTTTGACTTTGTGCTTTGCTATTTGAGTACTGTAACGTTCCCAAGCCACGTCTCTGGGCTCTGTCTGTTTTTTTGTCGTTATTTCAATGAAAACGCACGTTATTGCATTGGGGGTAACAGCGCTTCAGTTGTCAAGTGTTTACCGATAAAAGCATCGCGTAAATGAATTCGAAAAACATGAATTGAATTAATTCCAAGATAAGAGTGTCGATATAACACGGATGGAAGCATTTGAAAAATTATATTCACAGATAATGTATTTCGCTTTTATAGATAAGTACATGCTTTCCGTCTGATTGTTTCTTGTACTGGAAGAAACACATAGCCACAATTTTGATGCAAAGGAAAAAGGCGAAAGCGCAACCAAACCGCAAAGTAATGGTTTCCATCGTAACTCACCGATCTCTGAGCACCGCTATCGTTTTACTGTTTAGTCTCGCGGTCAAAAGAAGGAACGAACCGTTGTAGTCGTCTAGTCGCAGTCTGGAATGGCATACCAATGGGCTGGCAATTGTTACTATTTTGGTCATTGTCCGACGCGCTTGATTTGCGCAGAGCTGCAGTATGTGTGCTGCTGTGCACTTTGTCCTGTTTCATAATTAGTGCCAATAAATCTATTGTTAACAAGAAGCCAAGTCCTAACACGCCATTGCGTTACCGTATATTACGCGACATTGGTTCCACCCTCCGAGTTCTCACCTCGGCGCATTTTCGGGACGCACACGTGATTGCATTTGCAGAATCATCGAAAATTCCGCAATAAGAACAAGTTTTAGTTACAATTGTCAATGTCAGCTAGTGTCAGTTGAGCAGCTTTCATATCACTTCGTTGCATTATTTTGTGACAATATCTGCAGCAATCGCTGCTAATGCTATATTGATTTTCATATCGTTTAAATTTAATTCGCAACATGGACGAGCTTGCTTCTTAAATATGTTTGCCTTGGGGAACATATAAAAAACCGTTCAAGACCAAAGAAAGAAGTTTGGTTCATATATTAAAGTGATTCACTTCACTTAATGGAGGCGGACACTTATTTGCTCGTGTCAGCAGCCCTGGCGAGTCGCTCTCGCTCCATCGACCTGCCCGTCAGGAACACTGCCGGCATCGACAAGCTGGTATGGTCCAGTTGGGACTTCATGATCGGTCCCGAGCTGCGCTTCGTTTGGGAGCTAGTGCCCGGCGTCAGCACTCCGCTGAACTTGAGCGCGCCCGTATCACGCGACGAGAGCAACACCTCGTCCGGGCCCAAGTTCGAGGACATTGACGACGATTTTGGCGGACAGTTGCTGACCGCCGCCGCCGAAGTGCACGTCTGCGCTCGTTGCCTCAGGTCCGGATGCCACGGCGGGCGCGCTTGCGACGATTTTGCGGTATGTTACTAGCGCGTTTCTATTCCTGTTATGCTCCGTGTCTGAATATAATGCATCGAACGAAGTACTCGCTGGTTTTTTTGGCATCCAGCAGGAAATTCACTCAATCTTAAATGATTGATAGCAGTCATGAGCAATGGAATAATAAATGTTTCGACCAAATGCGCTACTTTTTTGGTTGCAACCGCCCTCCACTTAAGATTCATGTCCTACGCCACTCGGATGAATTGTGCATCAGTAACCCTTTGGATTAAAAAGCGCAAAGCCGACTACTTTCAATGACTAGACCAGTCTATCGAGCCGTTCGCACATTTAATCTAAATGTTATATATGTTTATCAAGAGTCACTATTTAATTTCTAATCTTCAGTGCCTCTATTTTCAAACTGACAGTTCATACCCTCCTATCCTTTCAGGCAATCACTAGCAGTCCGTTGGCGAATCTGTACATTTCCCCTGGCAACAACATGACGGAGAGCCAGTCGACGATCGGCGCCAGTGGCACTACGAGCTCCACCTCTGATGACGTCACAGCCACAGACTCCCACGACGAAGATGGACTGAAGGCATTGCGACTCAGCTTCAACACTTTCAACAACGCCAACGACGT
>JAQGAX010000774.1:0-14087 GCA_034698105.1 Plectus exinocaudatus
TGAAAAAGGCGCAGAAAACACCTCTGAGATAAAAATAAGCCCCCTATCATTTCTATTTGAAATAGTCGTTTATCACGAGTTCGGGCAATCATAATTTATCTCCTTATAACTATTGTATGTAGGTGCAAGTGCGAAATTTGCTGCAGCTCAAGTCAACAAACCAAAACTGACGTCATGTACATTCCCTGCCTGATGAACCGTACAGAGGCAGTCGACGAAAATGCTGACACTGCAAATTAAATTACCATGCAGACATGAAAATGCATAATCTGAGGCTTTTCTACTGGAATACGACATCGCAGATCGCACTGCGTCATCTTTCAGACTAAGGGGAGCAAGGATGAACGAACGACTAAACAACATTGTTCAGGGAAATCAATAGATCAGCGACCATACTTACGCACCATAACTCAGAGTCGTAATTATTCCGGAAACCGGGTTCGACGTTCGTATATGTTCGAACATCATGCAGCACTGCTGATACATCACAGAATATGATGAATGACCACAAATGACACCATATATATATCGCTTCGAATCTGCGACGTTTCTCAAACTTTCCAGAGCTCTTCACATTACTTAGAAATCTTCGAAAATTTGTTGGCTAGCGCTGCTTTACGAGGTAAGCTACCTGTTAGGTTCAGTAACTTACTTTTCCATACGTTTGATACTAATGGCTATAATATGGAAAGACAGGCTTTTTATTGGTCATCCGTAGCACCACCATCTAATGGTTTAGGGAGTTTCTCTGAGATGGGCTGCGGAGAATTTCTTAAAATTCGTTGCTCACCTCGAACAAAACTGATCTTCCCTATTCCCCTTCACTATATTGCTCAGCGTATATTAGATCCGCTACATCACACGTACTCTTGCAGGCAAGATCGAAGGAATGCCTCCAGAACCGGTCGATCATGTGATGCAAAATAGTACCAAAACTGTCATTAAACATCCAAAAATGTTAGATGGTGAAACACAAAGCGGTGAAACCAAGAAAGTTTCAATTAACACAGATGACTACCAAAAGAAAACGTCGTATGGTAAGCGCCTACCCCTCGGCTACGCATCTGACAGTGGGAATTATTTAGCTAATGAAAATGTGTTGCAGAAATCTTGCCGAAAATTCAAGAAGCGATGTGCATGGGTAATCGAACACGTCACATTATTCTGCTCATCGGCACGCTTTGTATGACGATGCTCTTGTCAAATATTCTGATCCTGACTGTTACGATGGCGTGCATGACTGGTTCAGTTAGAAAGGCTGAAGCCACTTTCTTTGAGATAGAACCAAGTTCAGCCTCCGCTGATTTGAACGATAATGAAAGCGACGCTGATGTTGACAGAAAATCCATTGAGCCAGAATTTAATTGGTCATCCGGAGAGAAGAGCTTGATTTTCTCGTCAGGAACTGTTGGTGCACTTTCATGCACACCAGTCGCAGTCTTTCTTTTGCGCGTAAGTGGTTATGAAATACTCTTGCTTCTTACTACAAGAAATGCTAATTATTTGCGATATTATGCGCCAGAATTTTTTCATATCAATTAGTAACAAAAATTTTCAGATGCATAAGGGGTATTTTCTAAAGCAGTTGCAAATGCAACTTTTGATTTGCATCTATTGCAATTACAATTGTGTTAAGTGCGGTGATCGGTTAGTTGTGATTCGAGTGGTAAAATTGACTAATCACCACAGTTTGCGCAATTGCAATTGCAACAGTTGCAAAAGTTTTATGAAATATTCCCCGGAGGAAAGCTCTGATAGTATTAAATCTAGTCCTAACAGACAATTAATTGCTTTATTATTTTTGAATTTTGGTTAACATTTTGAATTGCAGCGAATCGGCGCACGCAGGACATTTGCTTTGGCGGGGATGCTGTCTGCGAGTGCGACAGCACTGACCCCTTTTGCTGTTCATGGCGGAGTGCCGACGTTCGTATTAGCACGGTTTATGCAAGGCGCCGGTCTCTCATCTCTCCTTCCGGTGATCGGCGGCGTTTCTGCCGGGTGGTCGACGCTCAAGTATAGCGGTCTATTCCTGAGCATGATCACAGGATTTATTCAGTTGGCGCCAATGTTTACCATACCAGGTACTTACGGGATTTTTTCACGCTTCGCTATTTGGATTAGGGTTATCTGCTACATCAGAGTGTACTTGATGTAATGTAAGGGGTGAACGAGTACCCCAAAGAGTTGGGGTGAAGTGATCTTCGCAAAAAGATATATCATTTGTAGACAAGTGAATATATAATATTCTCAGATGAAGTTGAGCGTTTTAGCATACGTATTACTGTACATTGTATGTCAACTTCACTATGGTTTTTGCATTTTCGTACCGGTTAATGAACAAGTATTGATAGTTATTGTTAGTGAATTTTCTGTTGTTCCTGTGGTTTATGGCGTCTTTATTTATTAGAAACGATAATTTCAGTTGCTGGCATCATTTGTACATCAGAAATCGGATGGCCTATGGTCTACTACATTCACGCGTCTTTGACCGTGATCTTTTTCACAATGTGGGCGGTATTTTTCAAAGATTCGCCTCAAGCGCACCGTTGGACCAGTCAAGTTGAGATCAGCAAGATAACAGCTGGCAAGCCGCCGATGCTGGCGTCTCCAACTTCTGTTCCATATCTGGCGATTCTGACATCGCCAACAATTTGGGTGAGAAATATGACTTTTTCGCTTTTGCAGAATCACTATAGGTAGCAACAATCTTTTCGTCAGCATACTTGTATATTGCTGTCTTCACTGGGTAGCAATGCACTCTGTGAAATGTGAAATTTTTGATGACTACCCCTATGTAATCGCAAATCGTCGTTGTTTCTTCAAACATCGCACTCAAGCGCATTTTTTCCCTTCCGTTCTGCATTAAAAAAAACCCGAATTTAGTTGTAAGAAGAGAAATGAGAAATGAGACTCTTCAACACGATCACCTTTTATGTATTATAAAAGGTTCATTCCTGTCAATAAGCGCATATTCTTAATTTAGGCGATTTGGCTCACGGCGTTTGTTAATTTTGCTGGCATGGATCTTTTTATCATCTACATGCCGAACTTTATTTGCAACTCTTTGGGGTACTCGTTCAAAGACGCCTGTCTGCTGGCAGCTATGCCTCCGCTGGCACAATTTTTTGCTAAAATTGTCGCCGGCATATTGGGAGATCGAGAGTACTCATACCTGTCGGGAACCAGCAAAGTGCGAATATTCAACTCAGTGGCATCGATTGGTGCCGGATTCTTCCTGCTGGCTTTGGCATTCATTCCGCCGACAGAGAGATTTTGGTCTTTGGTACTTCTGACGATTAGCGCCAGTCTTCTCGGCTTCAATACTTCTGGATTATTCAGGTCCGACTTTAGAAAATATCTTGACATGGAACCGGTGGTGCTTACCGAAATTTTAGTGAACAGAAAAGGCTTCAATTAGTCCGTTGATCCTGTCGCAAACGCAGTGGTAATCACCGTAGGACCGGGATATCGGAATGCCACATTAAACAAAGGGTCAAAAATGCATATGTTCGCTCGTCTCAACCCAGACATCGGCTCGCTCTGGAGGATCGAGAAATTCCGATGTCTTTCCAGCCGCTGTCCCGCGGCCCGTGTCTCCTCTCTCTTCCATGAGCAGTTGCCATCAAATTCATCTGTGTCAAATATGGGTAGAACACATGGGGAAAGAGGGTATTTCTTGCAATGGGGGTTGCATCTGTAAGTGGTATAGAAATTTTTTTCAATCAGCACCATTAGGGATTCTTTCAGAAGCCCTTCGCTAGTCGCTTGTCAGCACACTCACTTTATCATGATCATCATTCAAGTGCTTCTCTGCGTCTGCTTGCTCGGTATGCCCTTCGTGGTCGACTTGCTAACACCCGTCAAGCCAGCGAAAGATTGGAGTCGAGTCTTCGGCGCCATCGCCTTCCTTCTTCTCATCACCAACGTCGTATTCTGCGTCTTCGCGAAAGGCTCACCAGCTCCGTGGGCAGTTATGGAAGAACAGAATCCTGTTAAAGTTCATCCGATCGACAACGGCTCATCTCCATCTGCGATAACAATTACGAATTAACATATAATCGACTTGCACTAAATTCTTGCGTGGCCACCAAGTCATTCGCCATGAAGCCGATTTTTGTAATTAGCACATAACATACATTATATTTAATGTGTGGCTAGTACAGCTTTATCAACTCCTTAAAAAAATTTTGAACTCGAGCCATTGTATCTCAATATTGGCGCGATTTCATGTTTCAGTTTTTGTGCTGGCTGACGTTCGAATTATTCAATATTATACCTGCGTACGAATTTGCTTATTTTTCGGGTATTGTGTACCATGTTCAAATGTACAAAGCAAATTCAAGGAGGTGCTTTTTGCTGCTTCAACTATTGTCTGTTCATAATTATATCGCTGATGAGTATTGTCGTTGATTAAAATGAGTCGGTTTTTATATTAATAGTGACCCCTGAACCGGGCAGGCGGATAGTAATGCAATCGGGTTCAATCAGGTGCAATTTTTTTCAGAAGCGAAAGCATCAGGATAGGCATCGCATATGATCTGTGTTCATGAAAAATAGCGCTGTTAAGAATACCGTTTTGGTGGCAGCGCATACAGAGATTCAGCATCTAATGGAATAAATACTTCGACATGAATCTACCTATGGACGTCCAGGGCACCCAACGGAGTCCTATTACTTAAGCACAGCAATGTGAGCAGACATAGCCACCGGTCAGCGGCTGGAGGTAATATGACGTCATTTTTTCGGCTAGAGGCAATCCCCTCCAATAACTTACCCACTAGAAGTAGGGGCAATATTATCCAAAAAGGTCGCCAAAATTCAAAATTTTTCCTAATCACCCGAAACCTTTTTGGTAATAGTTATTTGGATGCGTTGGGGCAAAATTACCCCTATTTCCGCGTGTCCATGTATGAATGAGGCCTTTGACGCGCTCGCTTAGAAGTGCTTTCTTTCAGTAAGTTCGACGGCCACCGCTCAGTTTGCGAATTGAGCGAGTAAGGTAATTGAGCGAATTGATCAATGATCGCGTTTGTTTGGGTCAAAATAGACTGCGGCATTCAATAACAGACAACAAGAATAACCGGTCGCAAAGAACCAATCAATCAATTTTCTTTTGAGCAATACGTGCAATACGTGCAGTAATGATATACCCTACCGACCCATACCGGTTTATAGTTCTTTATTTTTGTGTGCATGACAGTGGGAGCGAATTCAGAAGCGAATTTTAAACTTTTGTTGTTGCGCGGAGCGGTCAGGCTTTGTCGCTTGTTTCATCGTCGTTTTCACTGAGCCATCGATTTCGCTACATTCTGGTATATTATTCGTATTTACAATTATATACCTTCTCTTATTCAAAATTGTAATAATTGTAGCTAAACCTGTGTAATTGATTTCAATTGCCTCAAGTTCAAAGTCCACGTGCGTAGTAATCGCTTTAAGCACTTTTATCTCGTTAATGGGATGGCTCAGAAAAAAACGCCTGCATTTTTTAAAATTTAAACGGTAAATCTGAACCGAAACTAGGCGGACCAATGCAAAATTTCAACTGCAGATGCTTCTGCCAATAATTTAAAAAATTAAAATTTTTCATTGCCTTTGGAGTCCGCTTCGTCTGCCTTAAAACGCTTTTTTTCATTATTCTACCAAATTACTTTGAATTTCACAGCTTTAGGACATGTATCTCAACAAGATTTTTACTGTCATGCTCGTATTTCTGATAATTGATGTCGCGGAGAGCCAGACCGCAAAAGGAAAGGCAACGTTTACTATGGGAACAATTCAAGGTTGTTCTCATGGCCCGGAGGAATATACGACGTGCATTAAAACGTGCCACGATAAAAAGTGCGGCGGTTATGCATGCGAAATCAATATGGAAGGGCATAAAAAGTGCACTTGCACCCATTGCGACGATGGCAAGACGGACAAGGCGTGTTATTCATGCTAGGAACCGTTACACTCTCTACTTCTTAATTGGGACATTCGAAAGAAGTTGATTCAGTAACTGATACAAATTTTTGAAGCCTCGCCAACTCAAATTTTCAACAAATCAATCGCCAAACAAGAGTGTATTATGCTTTGGACAAACCCAAAATTCCGAACACTTGTTATTTGGGATGACGTGTCCCATTTAACTACTTTTCAAATTACACTAAATTACACTACTGTTTATCACACTACTTACTGTTTCGTGATAATTGAGCAAATATTTCCGATTTCTAAATATTTTTGTCTGTAATTATCATATCATTTTGTTTTTATTATCTCTAACTTTCTTAAACAAAAGTGTGGCGTTAAAACTGATTAGCAAAGTTTGCTTCTCCTCCGCTTCTGCTTTCTCGCATGTAAATGCGTACGGTGTTCACTGTATTGAACCGCATATTACAGAAAATATGTCATTTTTTGCAAAATGTTAACAGATTTGTATTCTCTCAAGACTCGCTTCCATCATCCAACACGCAAAAAACGAAAAAAACACCAGCAAATGCCAACGTCTCTACGTGGTCTTGCTCCCTCGTTTTGTTTGAAGTCGTTTTCGAAAGTACGCAATCTTTTTCGGTTATTGGTCTTTTCCGGTCGACATTGTATTGGGACTGAACTGTTTCGTGTCGTCGTGATAATTCTTGCTTGCAATTGCAATTGTGAAAAGGGGAAGGTTTCACATGCTTTACCTATTGTTTTACTCTACGGCTGCCAGCGATCAATTCAGAAACGAACCGATCTCAGACTTCGATTTGATAAGCACTAGTGGAATGAGATATAAAAAAGGAGAGCGAGAGTGTCGTTGTTGATCGAAATAAGGAATCATAGAGGAATAAGAGGTGGATGGATTTCGATGTTCTTTAGGCTTTGACCTGGTAGAGGAGCGAGAGGCGCGATCACAGGCAGTACTTGTCGTCCTTGCCCGGTAGTCCTTGCGATCCGAGTTGGTCGGATGGACCAAAATTTAACGATTTAAATATACCTTTTTGAAATCTGATTTAAGTTTGAATCATTGCATTTGGGTTGCATTCGGGAAACCTTGGTTGCAATCGGGGGGCATAAAAATATTAATACAAATAGTTTGCTTTTCTGAAGGCATATGTAACGCAAAGGCAAGAACTACTTAGAAGAGGACACTTAATCTGCAAAAAGGGACAACGACCCTTTTCAGAGAGCCCCTAGGTCCTAACTCTCTCTATTTGATGACCAATTTCTGAGGGGCATAGTCCCGGACAGGAGGCACGTATCCCCTGTGCCCTTCCTTAGCGCAGCCCACTGAGTTTTAAAAGGCAGTATTCGAATGGGGATAGATAGCTGCTCAGTGGAATGAATGTAAATTTCAGGGCGCTGATATCGCCCCTTTCTTATTCTGCAAGACGGCACACAAGAATGCACTACCTGCTATTGTGATCGGTGAAGTTTTTGACAAAATCGGTGGAATGCCATGCAGTGAAACCGAAACTGAACGCACGGATGCGTAGAACGGAGAACAGGATGGCAAAACGTTGCGCTTTCTCTGCAACTAGTTCCATGCGGGGGTGAGACGCGAGATAGTATCGGAATTGCACAGAAGAAACGAAGAACACTCTCTATTTTTGTTTGCCAGCCGGTTTCTGACCGTTACACTTGCAGCGCAGCGTTCGTGTCAAGTTGTCAAATGAGAAGTTCGGTTAGACTAGTTACCAGTTTGACAGACGATAATTCGCCACACGAGAAAGCGAACAATCTTTTTCCGGTGCTCTTCAAGCGGAAAGTGTTAGTGTAATCAAGCAAAGAGAAGTGATCGTTTATCGTTAAACAATCTCATGATATCTACTAGGAGGCACGCTGGTGTACATCGATCTTCGATTTAATTTAAGTAATATCTAAATATGATTGATGAATAAGATAGACCAATATCTTTTCTTCTGCCCGACAACGGCTCCAAGAAAAATTCAGAAAATAGTACTGGAAAGCATAATAGCGAAGTTTGTTTCAAACGGTCGAGGTCTGGGAGAATTTGACCCAAATATTTTCGGGCCCTCACCAGCCGGGCTGGTATCCATTTTTCAAATTTTTTTATGTGGCAGTACCTTTTTGGCCATACTTTCCTATTTTTTGGGCCTTTTGGTAGCCCCAGTCTTTTTCTCAGAGAGGATATTCTCATCCTCGTGAATACTGTATGTCATATAATAGTACATTCAGGACTTAGTAGCATTCAAATTTAATTCGCATAAAATGGTTCTTCAAGCCAATACGTACAACATAATGAATAAGCGCAATACATTTATGATACAATCTCAGAAAACAGACGGGCATTTGACAAGAGGCGATTCTCCACAGAATCGACAGTTTTGTCCTTGTCTGCCAGCGTTGCATCCAACCGTATTCCAAGATGTCGAACAACGCGGGTCATAAAATGTTCGCGTTCTGCCTACATCCCGACAGAAGTCGATCGCGTAGAGTTCCAAACTTCCAAGAGGATAAGAGTCGGTGTGAACGACGAGTAACAGCAGTAAGAGTATCGTTATGATTTGCTGTCTTGAGGGCCTTGTATAGTTCATTTTGTATTGTTCTAAAAGAAACAATGAAAACCCGTTTCATTTCGTTTGTTTAACACTGCACATATTAATAAAGCAATAGATTAGTCAATGCATGTTACGAAGCTTTTTAAAACTATTATTAAGAGAATATACTGAAAAATATATTTCAAATATGCCTACTACTCTTGATTATACTCAACCATATCTCGTTGAAAGAGATTCCATTTGTACGCGAAATCATGGATAATGCCGTTTTGGAAATTATTCTGGATATTACGTCACGCTCTCAATATTATGTCCACCTTACCTTTTTCTCTTGAAAGCCGAAACTTAGGCGAAGTAAAAATTCAGTCACTATAGCAATGTGGCAAAAGTAACGACAACAAGCACCTCACCTCTCAAACTGTGCCAATAACTGCACCGATTAGGTCATTCCTGTTTACATATGAGGAGTCAGGTTGTCAGCAGTGCGTACTTTTGGCGTCTTTTCCAATGATAACAGCGGAAAGAGCTGATCAACACCGGAACATGTTTGTGGGTGGGAGACAAACATAGCTAATGTTGATGGGGGAGGGTAGCAAGCACAGTTGTATTCCTGAGAAAGTGAAACTCAGGTTACTTAACAGAGGTATTTTCGCCAATTTTTAACGTGATTATTATTATTATAATACATAGTTACTTTACGTAGTCAAAAATAAACGTAGCTATCAGAAAAAACGTAGATAACGTAGTTAAATACCTGATTTTCATAGCTACGTAACTTACTAGTAACATAATACAAATGTGGTTTGAAAGCCGAAGTTTTTCCATTATTTTTCGAGACAAAACCCCAATAACATTTGTGGAAGGCGAATTTTACTTCGCTACATTTTTGGAGATTTAGGTACGAATTGGGGATATGTTGATCAAAACTTTTCCTTCTGGGGGTACTTAGGTGCATACTCTACAGAGTCGTGCAGACGTGGACACGGAGGGATGTGGGTATTGGCTCAAGGGGTCTCATACCCTGTATATCCTGGTAATTTTTCAGAATGGGTATCCGAGACCCTTTGTATACATGTACCTCATAGCGTCTATGTCCATGTCTCCCTTCAAGTACAGATAGGACATATGCAAGATAAATGGTGCACTATTTTCCTGGATAGCTTGCGTTTACAATTCGTGCGTCACAAGCAAGCCACAAGACTACGTTAAAGGATCAAACAACAATGCCGAGAATGAAACCAGTTTTCACAACAACAAAGATTCGAAACGGTGTACCAATGATCATCGGTATTCACTGGTAACGATGGTCGGACATTCATTAACAAAGACAAAACACTTGATGGACTAAAACCGTGAACCGTTCCCAAACTAGTTCATATCAACAAAGAACAGTGGGATTTCATTTATGCGGGGTGGCCCAGTAAACGCCTACTCTTGATGCTAAATCAGAACAGGTCGATCAGAAGAATAAATAGGTATTTTAACCACTAATGGGCTATTACATGCTCTTTGATGTGTTAAAACTTTACATTTACATTGATCCGTTCATTTTTTAGCAAGGATATGATTGTTGAATAATGTACGGGCGTATTTTGGGCCACCCTGTACGCAACAGGTGTTTGTAGGGCGGGCTGCTGATACCGATCGATATCTCTTTCCGCGTGTAATATTGCGTAACTGTTGAGCAACATGTGATGAAATCGAATTGAACAGTAGAATACTTTCAATTGAAGCTATTTCTTTTACACTGTCTCACCCTCTTTGCATCGCAGAACACTAGTCCATAGCAGCAGCACTTGCACTGTGTGAAATGCAAGACGAGAAAGACGAGGAAAGCAAGAAGTTGGCAATAAAAAGGGGAAATTCAGCGTTCAACATGGTGTGTGTACACCAGAGGTGTGGCTAATAAAACAAAGGTGTGGCTAAAGGTGTGGCTAAATAAAGCGTTTACGCCTTCCAGGAGGGCGTGGTCAAGATGCAGATCGCCGACTACACTCCTCTGGGGAGGTTTCCCCAACCCTGGAAATGGTCCGAAATTTTGTCTAGTGTTAACTGCAAAACACTCTTTGCCACGTGGCCATGTTTCGCAACCCCCGCGCGCCTACCGCCGGTATATATTATTAGAACTTTCACACATTGTTATGCTAATACAGCTTCCCTCGTATTCAACTGCGGTTTAAATTAATTTTTGGAGGTGCTTCATACCAAGGCTATACACACGTTCGATTATTCCGTCAGTGTTTGATGTGCCCACGTTCTACCGGATATGTTAAAATTTTTACTTGCCACCGAATTCAAATAGGAGCAAATAATGTCAGTTGATGAAATCAATTGTACACAATTCACAGGCATAATTATGCATCTCATATTGCAGTAAGACAATGTACAAACAAATTGACAAATATTTACAGGCAAATAAAGCGGCAAATTCATTGCAAAACGACTTCTTTATGAAAGTAGTCGTATTGAGTCTGTTTCTCAGCCCGTTGTCATCATCATAGAAATCGGATTTCTCCTTGTTTTCTTTGTTTGGCAGCGGATTGCTTCGCCAATCTTCCTTCGATTGCATCATCGCTGTCGAAGCGGTAGTCGAAAGTAAACTCGCAGTCGTATCGAGTCAAGCTGATTGGACTGGAGTTCTTGCGAGTCCCCTCACGCTTTAGTGATGAGCAGGAATGGATGCTGAGGTGATCCATGCAAGCGCTGGCGATCACGAGAAGTATATAGATCTGGAAAAGAAAGAAGACAGTTAGTCATGAATCGTAGACGCCGAAAAGAATATTAAGTTTGCATGCATGATATATCAAAAATAAATGTGTTTGGCTGTTTCTTTTTGTTCATATAAAGAGCTGGAAAATCCAAATCAATTTTATCAACAATACTAGATGTTATTTTAGATAAAATTAAATTACGAAAACAATTGTTACTCACCGAAATGACGACTGCGATGAAATCCATGTCAATTTTCAGAAGTTCAGTTGAAGTCTTCTGATTCCAAATTGTTAGTCGAAAAGTCTGTCGAGAAGAGCTCTTCACCAAAAGTCGTTGGCGTATATCTGCCGGTCAGTGAGAAATTCGACGAAGGAGGAGAGCAGAAATAGACAGTTCACCAAACGATGAGTGGGCGTTTGTCAGAGTCTGTCTGCCAGCCAGTCAGAGAGCAACACTGACTCCTTCGCGTCCGCCCACTTTAATAAATATGGAGCAGTAGTACGGGTCCTGATGTGATGAATCACCTGACCCGGTGGTGGCGCTGCGCTACCGAGTAAAGAGTGGTTCCCAGAAGAGAGAAGAGAAGAAAAATTGTCACGCGTTTACGCCGGCCGGCAGGGTTTCCGGTTTTATCATACGTTCTCTGTTCTCTGGGCGGGCGGCTGGGAGCGGAGTAGTTTTATACGCCAGTCTGACGAAATGAGCGGGCACACAACCTACACGCTACATATTTACACAGACACTCCTTCTCATTTGACCGGCCCTGAGTCGTATCAGTTAGTTCACTGATCACTTTGTAGTTG
Source organism: Plectus exinocaudatus (assembly GCA_034698105.1). NCBI lineage: Eukaryota > Metazoa > Nematoda > Chromadorea > Plectida > Plectidae > Plectus > Plectus exinocaudatus. The sequence continues at coordinate 12,005 of JAQGAX010000774.1, forward strand.
AGCGAAACTTCGGTAGAGTTTGTCGAACAGCCGCTGCTTGATGATGATGATGACTGTTGACACAAAACGGGTAGCTCTTCGGCACTGCTCGGTTCACGTGATTGTTTTTACGGCGAAATGATTGAAAGTTTTGAGAAGAGAGTAGATGATAGTGACAGTTTGATGACTTCGCACCTTTGCTAACTCATTGCGCCATAACTGAAATGCAGAACATCTAAAAATATACTGGGCAATTTGTTCGATTGTTTGCTGCGATCGTCAATTTCAAAAACATGTACCCACTGGATTTTTTTAGCTGTAGATATTCTCTTAATATCAAATTTTCGAAAGTAAAGCTGCAGTCAGATGTTCACAATATTTCATTTATTCCCTTCAGTTTTGTTTTTTATTAGCGGCTTCGTTAATAGATTTCAATGTGCAAGACTTGTGAACAAATCACGGTCATAAAGTCAAAAAATATTCAATTCATGATATCGCATCAGAGCAACAAGAGGTTGCAGGGGTATCTCTAAGAGTAAACGGCTATATTTGCTCTTCGAAAGTTTCAAAAATGCAGTTTCTGAAGAGTTTTCTAAACCGTTTCCCCTTCGGTATGAACATGGTTCCGTTTTCAGTGTTCAGTCCTATGAAGGTCAGCGTGTAATAAAATTAGTCAGTGATACCTATCAGAAATTGTAATTAATGATGACATTAACTGCCTATCATATTATATTAAGTGATGAATTTTTTCATATCACTAATTCTTTACTAGTTCAGTAGTGATCTGCGGTCCGACGTAGTGATCAGCGGTCCGCAGTAGTGATCTGTGGTGACTTTTGCTTGACGAAAGATTGCGCAACCGAATCCAAAGCACAAATCGTCAAACTACACGTTTACTTTACACTGCGCGCTGCGAAGACGCCTCATGTTTTGTCAAACATCCTTTGCGTTTCATCAAACTAAAGTTGTTGCTGTTATTGTGGGCAGTGGTGGGTACCAAGAAATCTATTCATTTTCATCTATTCATTCTCATTCTTGGAAGGCGCATTTTCCCCATACATCAAAATGTTGCCAACTATTACACAAAAGCAGTAATAGGCAGAGAGTTGACTGCAAAATTAATTCCAACGGTGGATACCAAGAAATCTATTCATTTTCATCTATTCATTCTCATTCCTGGAAGGAATACTTCTCCATACTTTCGAAATGTTGTCAACTATTATATTATACAAAGCAGTAACAGGCAGAGAATCAAATGAATCCTTTTGATACTGTACCATTACATGCACTAGTAGCTCCTGTAAGCAGCTCAAGCGCTTCCATTACCGCTCTGCTCCCACACTTTCATTCCGTTTAGAGTAAAACCGTTTGTTCGCCAATGTTCATGACTATGCGCGACCTTCAGTTCGATAGCCACCACATTCGCGTCATCAACATGAGCGGAGTCATCAATATCAACACCGTTTGAACAACAACAATAACATAAACATCAATAATTTTTTCTCGAAATAGTACCGCCATTTTTCATTCATATTCAGACATTTGTCAACACAAGCGTTATCTTGATTGTACCTGCAGCAAAGGCAAGGATTGTATAGCTTAGAGGAGCATTTATTCACCAAGGTTACGTGGAGCGATGGCCATATAGTGGGCGTACAGTTGCTCAATTTGCGAATCAAACTGACGCGGGACTCAGCCATGTAGTAAAATTGTACTCGATCCAAATTTTAGGGAGGAGTCGTCGTACATAAATCGTGGGCAGCGTGCAGCGATTCTACCCTGAATCGGTCAAAATAGGCATGAGATTTTATATTTTTCTCGAATTATTCAACGTTGCGATCGCATGTTTTAGACAATTACTAATGTGCTTGCTAACTGCCTCAAGACAGAAAAGCCGAGCACAGATCAGCGGTTAGTAGTTTGGTACCAAACTATTCCGTCTTGCGTAGGGTAAGATCCTGGACCACCCATATATGCGTAAGAAATTTTGAACAAAGATTGAACAGTAACAGTGACATCCAATGAAATATCTCTCTAGGTTACAACATCAATGCACATTAATTTTCATAATTTTGTCAACCCCAGGTGTTCTCGAAATTTGACC
>JAQGAX010000775.1:0-14084 GCA_034698105.1 Plectus exinocaudatus
TTACGCAAATGACTTTTTTGGGCGTGTGCAATGATGAATGATCGGTGTCTTACGTTTTTCAACTACTTAAAATCGACCAGCACAACAGTATGATAATGAGAGCAGCTAATTTGTACACATCGACGATCGCTGCCGAGAACCTTGGTAATTGCTGCCACCTCTTTTGGTCTTGTTTCGTGATAAGAGTTGGGAACGGCTTGAAAGTCGGGGTGACCTAATCGGCCATCCTGAACAAAAATTTCATTAAAAGGCAAAAAGTCAAAGAGTGCAGTGATGGTCATACCTTTCCACATCCCCACGTGAATACCCGTCCGTCGGCTACGATCGCCCCGCTGTGAACGCCGCCTGCAGAAATACTTACGACCGGCTGATTGTCCACATATTCTTCCGGTATTCGCATTGGAGTCAGTCTAGTCTCCTGATCGCCAACGCCAAGCTTCCCGTTGTAGTTTGATCCAAATGCAAACACTGCGCCGCATGAGGTGAGAATCAATGTGTGACCTTAAAGAGAAATTCTTCCGTTTTGCAATCGATTAATTGGCTGTATCAAGTTGCCGTGCTAATGAAAAGTAATTGCCACCTCACAGCGCCTTGACTATGCGTGCACTCAAGTGATGTGACAGTTTGTGCCAGTAGTAGACAGAGACAGATTAAACAAATGGGATGCATTCGCACCTCTGTGCTCCCCTACGGAGCAGCTAACGTCGACGACATCGGTCGTCATGAGCGCGTCGCAGTTGAGCCAGGTCGGCTCGGTCTTGTTAGAGAGGTCGAGACCGAAGCCGAGCGCGCCGTCGTGGCCCTTGCCGAACATGAAGAGCCGACCATCCTCGCTGACGGCCCCGCAGTGCGCGTAGCCGGCGCTGACAGTCTTGATCTTCGTCTTGGCCAGACAAGAGATTAGTGACGGCTGAAGGACGCACTCCTCTGCAAAGAAAACAAATCGTCCATTTGTTTGTGAGCGTTTATCGCCCAAACCTGTGCCTGTGCCGAGCACGCCGTATCGTCCGCAACCCCATGACAACACTTGGCCGTCTTCTGAACAAACCAGTGAAAAATTGTGGCCGCACGAGACTGTCTGCAACAAAAATACAATGACAACTTTTTCACTCATGTGTACTCAGGTGAAAACGTCGTCGAAATCTTTGTTCGCAAACCCCGGATGCAACGGACTCACCTTTACTTTTGTTTGCATCAGCGAAGTGACTAGACCGGGTTCAAATGAGCATCTTTTATCGCAGTCTCTTCCGAGTACATTGTGTTTCGAGTTGTAGCCCCAAGTATACAACCGTCCGAGATACGTAACCGAGCAGGCGTGCCAAGAGCCAGCTGCAATCTAAACGCAAAGCAAACATAACCGATTGCAGTTTCAACACGTTAAATGTGTGGGATTCGCACACAGTTTTAGTTGCCGAATTATTTTAACGGGTTCTGCTTTCAAAGAACGATAAATATAATCAATGTAACGGAATTATAGTTGCTTACTTGAGAAACTTTTGCGTCCTTGGCGGGGGAGATTTTGCTTGGACTGAGAATATCTTTATCGTCGCCACTGCCCAATCTGCCGTATTTCCCACAACCGCAAACGAACACATCGCCCTTTCGGGTTTGAATCGCCGTGAATAATCCACCGGTCTTGATGGCCGCCGGTCGGTCGCCGTTTTTGCAGATGACCAGCTCTTTTGGAACGGACACGCTCTCTCTGTCGCCAAAGCCGAGTTGGCCCAGTTTGCCAAATCCCCATACGTACACAGACATCACTAAACAACAGGTATATTTTGCTTTTTTAAAAATCAAGACCGGAATGTTTGAACATTTTCGCTAATCGCGACAGATACGTATAACGTACGTAGCAACAGCGCGTTCTATCGTCTACATGCTATCCAATACCTAATCACGGTGGAAAAAATTCACATGTCACGCAAAATTACTCAGAAAAATTTCTGAAATATTTAAAATTTGCATGAAATCGGACAAATAACGACCTGCCGCAATTGTGACTACTCTACTCGCCGCAAGAGAAGGGCGAGGCGCGTGGTTGACGAATGACGGACATGTACGTTTGGCGGTGGCAATGGTTGGTCGCCTATCGCAGCCAAATACAACACGCCGTATAGTATTACCTGCAGGCTGCCGAGTGCCGACACGAGTCTCTCTTCTATGTGCCGCCCCGGCACGAACTGGCGCATTCGAAAAAGTGCGCTATAATCAGGCGGGTATAGAAAAACGCATCTGTGCCGCGCAGCCGTCATCTCTCCCCCCGGCCGGACCACCGGCCCCGACAGCGCCCACCGAGAACAACACAGAGTAAAGACATCGAACAGACGTCTCTTTCTCCTCCGTCTCTCTATTGGTTGACTAATATCGCACTAGGCTGACTAATACTACGCGCATCTGTATATCCCGACAGGGGGACGGCGAGGAACGAACGTTACCCCTTTTACGCAGCGCATTCCCATGTTCGCTCTCTCGACGCTCCGCCGCGTTTACAGCGGACGCGTCTGACCGGCCAGCCAGAGGGTCAAAGCGAGAGGGTAGAATACAATACCCTGCTGGTACAGCGGCGATGCGCTCCCAATATCACCGCGAATTGTTGTCCGCTCCGCTATGGAACATTCGCGTCTGTTTTCAATGCCCTCATCGCGCAGCACGCTACCCTCAGTGTGCGACACGGTTTTTTACAAACGTAAACTAGTCGAATTATTTGCGTAGACTTTTTAATGCATCGCGTCTGATAGTAAACAAAATCGCACTGGTACTGCTACTGTATTTGCACGAACAATACTCTGCCGAGTATGTAGTTATTTACTTTTATTAAGCTGAAATAACATGAATTGTTAGTGTACTTTGACCGGACTTGTTTTCTTTTGTTAACGCACAATGCTCAAGTTTGCTGCTGATCTACAAGTTCAGTTAAAGAAAATTCATGTAATATGACTGTACAATGTAATTGACGATGATCTTTTTCAAAAAAAGAAGAGCAATCTCTAGTTGTAACAGTATTGTGATATGATTATCAACAAAGTGTCAGTGCACCGAGCGTCGGCAATGGTCGATGAGAAGATGAGGCAATTGAGATCGCTGAGACGGTTGTTCTACCGGTTCGATTAGGGCTGGACGACGACGCTCGTCTGCGTCTTCAATAGCTTCGAGTTGGTTGCACTCTTCCCATTGCTCTGTGTCTTCTACAACTTCGGTGCGCACGACCGTTGGTCTGCCTCGATCAAAGCGTCGCCTTGTTCGCTGCGCTTCAACTCGTTGCCGGTGGACGAGTCCTCCTATTTTTGATTGCACCTTCGACCGGCGACACTTTGCGGCAGCACAGCAGTCACTGCTTATAGATAATGATGGGCAGGGCGAAGATGTAGAGCAGTTCGAGCACTGTCAGTTCCACCGAGACATACCGAGACATGTACACTTACGCCGACATGCGGCACTCGCATTCTGTCGTCGGCGCAGTCCTCGCTGCGATCCCGTTGTCAGTCGGGTAGACAACCAGAGCGACCATATAGACCAGTAGCAGCACGAATACAATGTAGCGACAAGGCGAGTCAGAATTTGATGCTACAGATCGGTCAGTGCCAGAACCAAGTAGAAAATGGTCAACGCTTCTCGAGTCAGATTTGACTTGGGAGGTGGGTTTGACCTCCAGCTTGTTTTTGATTTCACCGTGCTCCAACTTGTTGAAGTCAGTGTGACATCGGTGAACAGTCATTTGCGGATTTCTAGCAATTGGAAGCTGACTGACGTGCGTTTAAACTTCTTGTACTGATATCCGCCACTACCAACCTAATCGCAGTAGTTCTACCAAATTGATGCGTCGTGTCGTGCGAAAGAAGATATACCTTAAATTCTAAGAATATTGAGTACTGTATATGTCCCATTTTCCACGACCCCTTTTGCACTAAAGAAAGGACACATCTTCGCGATGTATACTTATCTTATTCGGAGAAAATTGCAAATGTCATTGAAATATTGAACAATGATACTTTTGAAATAAATTCCATGTACAAATAATGATCTTGTACTCTTGTTAGGGCACGCGATGTTCTAGAACCGTTGATCACTGACACACAGCAATCTCCAGCGATAATCCCCAGCGAGCATTATCCTGGGCGGCCTCATCAATTTGTAGTCTGCTATTGTGAATCGAATACTTCTGCTCGCATCATTTGCTCAATTTCTATTGCTACTGGCAGATAGCAGGTGAATGACACACATACACTCGCATATTGGATTTTAGTATCATTGACATAAAGTAAATACGGTACGCAATTCTTAGGCTAAAAATGAAATACGATGAAGCGAACATTCAGAATATGACCTTAAACTTCTATTATGCATTAGTCTATTCGCAACCACATATTCATCGGTATATATTGCCAGTAAATGCGACCGATTGACCGCAACTTGATCAATATTTATCTTTCGATACAGCTGAGTGTAAGCCTCATGAAATACGAGTAAATCAAGAACGAATCAAAATTTGTGTAAGTTTGTTGATGTGCTCTGCATTTTGAGTTATGTGACCACAACTATACCTATAGTCTCGGGAGAAGGGTTGGGTTCAGCTGTACTGTAGTGAGTTGCGGTTTGGTGGGGCTGGCAGCATGCCGGGTCGATACGCGATAGTAGTGCGTCGGACGGTTGGGGCTAATGGCGACGGCGGGGCCTGATTAGCGGCTAAATTTAGTGGCTCGCTGACGTCAGAGGGCGACGCCGTGGCCGTCAGCCGGTCCTCGTTCCCTCTGCCCATTCATGGGGCACCGGCTGCTCAATCGATCCAGCGCCGCGCCGCGACGATAACGGCACGACCAAGCCTAAAAGCGCGACCACTAGTACGAATCGACGGCCGAGGCAGCGCCCGCCAGCCGGCCGACTCTGGCGCAATCAATGTTTCCGTGGGGGCGGCCACGAACGGCGACGACCGCCGAGCACATGGTGCCGAAGACGCGCAGCAGCGGCGGCGATCGAAGCTTGGCGCAGCGCCCCCGACGCGTCATTCATGCAAGCTACGCCGTCCTGGCCTGAATGGACGGCCGCCGCGTTAGCCGTGAATTAGTTAGCCGCGAGGCGCCGACCACCGCTCGCCGTTAAACGTCACCTGGTCGTCAGTCCGCCAGTTGGCAGCGCCGACATCCTCTTCCCGGCCGTCGACTACTCGCGCTACAGTAGCTTGTTACTTGTTGATCACGCCGCCTTAATTGGTTTAGTTGCAAAGGTGTTTGTCCGAACTGGAAGCACCGCGGGACGCATCGCTGACATTCCGTCGTGCTCCCCCGGACGGCGCCTTTGTCGGGTCACCTCGAGTGACGGAAGTCTGCTCCTCCTTCTGCCTCGAGCCCGTCGTCATCAGCACATCGCGTCTCTCATGGCCAGTTGAACGCGCTATTCCTAGTCGCTGGCGCCTTTACATTTCTGGATTTCTGGATTTCTGGAATGCTTGCATTGCTTAGTTGCTCTGACGTTGGCGAATTTCACTCTTCTAGTCAGAAGAAATTCTTATCACGAGCAGGTGCTTCTTTGGCTCTGTGTTGCTATTGCGACATTTTAAAATTATACAGTCCAGAACATTATTTTAGGCGTCAACAGAAAACTACTGAAGAGGTGGAAAGAAAAATATGACTGGGAACGACGAAAGTGGGCATTCAGTTGGTGGGATGAACGAGTGCAGCAACTTGCGTCGTCCTGTTGTGCATTATCGATGCTCGACATGGTGATAAGCAATCCATCGCTTGGAAAGGCCTCACAGGGCGGCTCTGATGGGCAAAGTCACTAAATCGGCGAGCAGGGCGTTAGTGCCGAGTCGGTTTGGTGTTTGCCCACCAATGCTGCTCAGTGCGATGGTCGGATCGTTCTGCTTCGCGAGATATACCGGCGCCAGGCGCCAGACGGCATTTGGTAAGTGTCGGTGTGGCAGTACATTCGCTTCGATGCGTCCATTCCTTCGCGCCATTGTTCTCGGCGGGTACATTCGACAGGTCGCGCACAATCAATTGGCGACGATTCTGCTCGAATGACCGCACATCGCATCGTCCTGTGTGGTCCAGCGCGCTTACAAGAGTGTTTACGCGACGCCGCTAAGTATAGTCGCCGGAGGCGACAGAGAGAGCAGCAAAGAAGCGGAACAAGCAACGGACTGACGTCAAACGGACATGCGCGGAGATCGGCATCGACGCATCTCTCGCAATTCGCTTCATTCTCACGCCAGCTCAGTGCCGCACACCCACATTTACCTCGTCTAACGAGCTCTCAGGAGCGTTCAAGCTCACTGCCGTACTACTAACACTGCGCAATCACCGTCACTTCATTGTTGAATCTTTTACGTTCATTATAATATAGTGCGTCTTCGTCTTTAATTATTTCATATTTACAGGTGAACGAGTGCGTTGCCAAACAGCTAATATGATCAGCAGGAAGAAATAGCAAGACACTACCGCGAGCTGACGTCAACGGGCTGCACGTCAATACGCCCCACCAAGACATTTCTCTTTATGCCTTAGAAATTACAGCAGGTAACAAAATAATGTCTTTGATAAACAGCAGGTTGTACTTCGCCAATTCGAGCGCGCTCAATCAATCACTTGCATAAAAAGGCGCGACAACGTGCTCGCTAATAGACAAATAATGGCGAAACGAACGTCTGTCAAATTTGACTCCGAGAGATTCACATTATTGTTAAAACTGAACAATACAGACTGAGAACGTATTAATACAAAACAGAGCAAGCACAGAGGCTAAACATGGCACATGAACAAGCAAGATCGTAGCCAAAGTAGAGTACCAGGACAACAAAATAATACCTGACTTTCGATGCGAAGAGTGTAAAAACGTAGTAAACTCAGATTATCGGCAAGGCAAGTAGTGCTCACTACAGTTGAAAAGATCGCCATAGCTGCTCATCGTTAAAGAATTAAATGCCAGCATTCTATGCGATTGAGAGTGATAGGTTTTGGAGCTAAATATTGACAGCGCCAACTTTATGTCACACTGACAAGCGAGACGTAGTCCGGCTCGCTCGCGAATTGCGTCCGGATCCGTGGGCGGAAGGCGAAGACGGCTTGTGCCTGCCCCTGTTGTTGACGCCGCAGCAGCAGAGGGCCAAGCTGCGCATCGGCCAGTAGCAGCACAGGCAAGGGACGAACACGGACAGCACGGCCAGCAAGGACCAGCGCGCCAGGCGTCCGCGTTCGGGCGCGCAAGAGCAGGCGTCGTGAGACGAGAGGCCGCTGGGCATCTCGCCGTCCTCGCGGCTGCAGCAGAAGACGGCGCCCTCGGCGCAATGGTAGCAGGAGAGGCGCTTGATCCAGGTGCGCACAGGGTCGGGCGCCTCCCTGCACGCACCCTTCTCATTCTCCTTCACGTTGTACCACGAGCGACAGTAGTAGCAGCGTTCGCGCGTGATGATCTCCGACACAGACGGCTTCTTCAGCGGGAGCAGAATAGCGTCTCGGTTCGCATACACAGACTTGAGATTGCCGAGTGAGTCGCGTTTGAATTTGCCACCCATTAGTCCTGGACCGGGCACGTACCGCTCCATCGGACTGTAGTGCAACTGCAGTGACGGCTTGGCGATGCGCGCCGACGAGGGCGACGAATGTTTTCGGCGGTACATGTCCTGCCACTGCAGCATGCGGTCGCCGGCGTCGCCGCGCGATTTGCTCCGCGGCCTTGAAGCGACTAACTTGACCACTTCCTAAAAAAATTACAGTTGAAAGTGCCGAGAAAAAACAGAAGAATGCGAGAATCTTACCACGTCGCGTTTGTTGACGCCATGGACATTGCTGAACACAGATAGGCTCGGGTCAGAATGAACCAACGACATATCGCCGTCAAGATCTAATGAGAATGTCGTCTTTTGCTTCAGTCGATTCAAATCCGAGCGGATTGCTACAACCGTTTCTTCCTGATCTGACATTTCTTGCTTGACAACGACCGATTTCTTCAGTGATGACTCTTTCAAAGGCATCACCGGATCCATAGGCGGCTTTTCATCTGGCGTGTTATCGGCAGGTTGAGGCAGTTCCACTGGCTAAACTATGCAAATGTACCCGTACAGCTATCAAACACAGGCGCCAAATAATACCGCGAATACGTCGTCTTCCAGTTCATCAGAGGCATCCAAGTTCGATTCTCCAGAGCCTGAATGTCAAACATTTTACTAGATTCGGCATATTCAAGTACCGTATGAGTGACCATCGTAGAAAGTACCGTATCACTGACTCTTTGCATTAGCAAAGAGGAAGATGAAAGACTAATTACATAGGAATAGAAGCGGATCAAAATCCTTCTTAGGTCGCGCTCTCATCCGCTTTTCGCTCGAAATACATCGACTCTGGATTATGACACGGAGGTGGGGATCAAAGTACTGCTAATTCTTAGCCAATATAATATTCGCCATCTCCAAACGGAACTACGATAGTTCATTCATAAAGCGAACGGCAAGCGCGGAATTACGGAAGGACAAATATTGAACTAATTCATCCGTTGATGCGAAGCACCGCTGCTCCCCCTTCGCTCAGCGCAACGCACTCTCTCAATGGGGCGGATCGATTGCGCACACTACAGCTACCCCTCACCCCTTGCCAGAGACCGAATAATTACGCCGCCGCCTGCTAAACACATGGCTGACTTCCGCACTAACTTCCAACGCTGAACGAGCGCCTCCCGGTGTCCGTTCACACCAAAAACAACAACGATATCTGTATTACCCCCTTCCGCTTCCTGCGACCAATTCCAATAACAACGCAAGTACAAATAACAACAAAACTGAGGAATAACTTTCTCAACGAGTAATCAGAGAAGTGCAGGGCCGGATCATAGGTGAGGCACACGAGGCATTTGCCTCGGGCCCCCGACCTAACGAAGTACTGGAGGGGCCCCCAGCACGTCAAGCTTTGGGGTACCCTCCAATAATAGTGGGGCCCCCAAAGCTCTGCGTGCCTCGGGTCCAGCTCGGGTGTGCCTCGGGCCCCCAACACCCATGATCCGGCTCTGGATAGGTGCAAAGAAGAAGCAGGGTAGCCCAACCACCCAACCAAGAAATCTGACGGTAAATCAGTAGACCTCTACGAATGCACGATTACGACGAACGCTTCTTACTTGATTTGCTCTGCAGTGATAAATGATCGAGTGCTTTCTGCAGACGATTGTGAAATTTGGCCGCGTCGTAGCTCGATCCGAACGACAGCCCATACTTTTTGTCACTCACTCGCCAATGATGAAAGGTCGGCAGAGCGGCCCGGTAGCAGATACGAGCGAGAAGCGAGCAGTTCAACAGAATCTGAACAACAATATTCGACATTTAAATTGACAGTTGAAATCGAACGCGTACCTTTTGATCAGAAATACGTTTGCCCTGAATCCGGTATTCCCAGTTGGGCGCACTGCCCGACTTTCCGCCAGCGGGATCGTTCGACTAAACAAAATCAGAGAAAAATGTGAGGCAATGTGACAGGCTAAAGCAGAAAATGCTTACCTGTGGAGGGCCTGCGCTCCACGAACTGCGCTTGCTGGGCTGGATGGAGCTGGGGCCGAGCGTCTGCTGACACGTCACTTGCTGCAGCAGCGAGACGCCGCACACGCCGCCGCCGTCCAGCGGCAACCAGCCGCCGTAGACATCGTCCCAGATCATCACCTGCGCCCGCACCGATACTAGACACTCGACTGTCAAATGATTCGTCGCCAAGCACCGCCTTGATGACGCCCTGAAGGAAGCAAAGTGAATGCTGGATCTTGCACCATATGACGTCATTTTCTTACCCATTTTCTGAGTACGCTGGTTGGCGTTCTCCAGATCTTAGCCGCACCACGGAGGCGTGCACTGACTTGGGGCGCTCCAAACTCGTCGTCGCCAGCGGCGGCAGATCGCGGTCGCCGTCGCCAGCTTCGCTGCTCGCATGCTCGTTCCATGTTCTACATCAAATCGCGATATTAACAGTCGACACTATCCATTATAGAGCAAGCTAGATAAGAATGAGAAAGTACCTCATCATCATACGCTGCAGCGATGCCTCCGACTCGAGACAGTGCCAGCAGTTGCGTCGTCAACTTCACGCTGTTTGTGAAGCAGTCACAACATATTGCTGGCTTTTTCTCGTATGCTGATTGTTGTGAAAAGCGCGAAAGATTAACAGAGAAGCCGATAAATGCAGGGTAGAACGAGCAGTAATGAAGCCGTCATTACGATCGTAGGTGGATCACGCGGGCAGACGCAGTTGATCGGCGGAGTTTTTGCGATTATTGGCTGGTCAATTGGTTGGTGGCGCGGAAGAAACCTGTGAATGAAATGATACTACGAAGATTATAAATTGATAGTCAGTAAACTTTATTTTACGGTAAACTGTGCGGCAAAACGAATCAAGAAAAGTAAAGGATAAGAACATGTAAAAAGAGCCAAAAGGCACACTAAAAACGTTTCTGTTGGGTTATTGCAGATTTTATGTTTTCCTTAGTAAAACTGAGGAGAGTCTCGATCAAAATTAAAACGTTAGCTATAAATTGTTGCTTCAAATTTTTTATTTCATTGTAGCATGAATCACGACCATCGTCTGTGGTTTTCAACGGTGAAGCGAAGCGTTAACTCGTTCGCGCGCGCGGCGCGAAAAGTTATTAGAACGATTATTATCCGTAGATAATCCTTCGATCGAATCGTCTGAGCCGAAATATCTGAAAATTTCATAATATCGCATTTATCAACCTCTTTGATAATAAATTCACTACCTCAAAGCGACCATCAGGCGCAATTCTAGCGGGTAGGCGGCGGCGGCGCTCCTCGATGACTTGAACAGCACGAGCAACTCGTCAACGTTGTCCATGGGCATAGGAAAATATCAGTAGTGACGGGTCCCAAATCTCGCAATGACTGCACCACTGTGGCACAGCTTATATCCCCACCTTCGACCGATCCAAATGCTCGGTGCTTCTGTAGAGAATGCGATATTTTCGCTTTTGACGACTCCCTCCTCCGTTTCCAATTGACAGGCATATGCGCCCGTGATACCAGCAGAGCGAACTTAGTTTTCGACCCAGTTTCGGCATTTTCATTGACGGACCGTAGGTAAAAACGTGCGCGCGCTGACCGCTTTATCACCTTTATCTTCCAAAATTGGATACCTTCCAAAATCTACATTTCTTATTCGGCTCATAACATACGATTCAGCGGATTGAATGCCCGATGCTCTGTCCAACATAAGGTTGGTACGGGATACGTATTCTCACAAGCATATGATAAAATGGGCAAGAAGGAGGCGCAGATATTGAAGCAGAAGGTCCGAACTCCGATCACCAAGACAAGCTTCACCAAGACGAACGTCATCAAGACGCCACAAAAGTAAGTTTTTACTCTTAGTCCTCTTCTTTTGAACTGTTTTTAAAAGACATCTTGCTTTTTGTACAAATGGTTGCATTTCATTTCTTAATTTAAGAGTACCACTGGAGGTGCGAAGAGGCGTCGATTGCTCGCTGTGTGGTCGAGATGGCAGTGACAACGGCGAGTGTTTCGGTCAGCTCTTCTACTTCGAGCTGCGGGAAAAGCGATATGCTGTCCACGAACTCTGTTTGGTAATTTCATTATTCTTCACGAGTCGTATTTTTTTGTGAAGTGTGTCGGATTAGTATTTGAAATGGCTAGCGTACTTTAATGCTGAAAGAACATGAAATTAATTCTGATACAGTCAAAACCGGATAAGTGGAAATCGACCCGGCAAGGAAAGTTTTTTCACTTATCCGGTTCTAGATCACGTACAAAACATAGGGCAAAAGTTCTCGGCGTGAACATTTTTTCCACTTATCCGATATTTTTACTTGAGCGGTTTCCACTTATCCGGTTTTGACTGTATTTTTGATTGTCAGATGCTTGCTGCTAACCTTGTGGTGCCTAAGGACCACGTCGATAGCTCGGTGCTGATGGGATTCCGACCGAAAGATATATTGAAAGAGGTCCGTCGCGGCAGTTCATTGGTGCGTCGTTTTTCATCTTCCACCTCCATATGTTACTCGCAACAAGCAATTTGAAGGCGTGCTCTGTGTGTAGACATCGCGGCGCGACGCTCGGATGTCAAAACTGCCGGTTGAAGTTTCACATGCCTTGCGCTCGTGAAGCCGACGCCTTCTTCGATTTCAGTGACTGCTGGTAAGAGTAGTTTTCTTCTTTTAATCGTTAACGTGCCTTATTTTGCTTGCTCTCAATCGTTATCATTTTGGCCTGGCGTTGTATTGCCTATTTATTCAGGACTTATTGCAAGTCGCACTGGCCCGCGCTGGACTTGGGCCCCATGAGCAGTAAGAAACCGGTGAAGACGGATATGACTCTTAAAGGGTGTCTTGCAATGGTCAGTAGCATCAACTTCCCGACTATCACTCAGGCGGAGTGCTCGCTCCTTTGCACCGAGCCCATTGAGCCGCGCCCTCAACTTCTAAAGGTCCGTTGACAATTTGTTGTTAATTTCACCATACGGTCACTGAGCTGAGAAGGTCGCTTTTACATTATGAGTCAAAATAATCTTCACGTTTAAATAATGCGATTTCTTTGCTTGTCATTTGATCTCTTCCTTCTCATGATTGCATTGTTGATTTCAGGTTGTCATGACCAACTGTTGTCAGCCGTTGCTGACGCATTTCGACTGCATGCAGGTCAGTAATAGATATACTTTTTTGCTTTTCGAAAGACTTGTGCAGGTCTCTCTCACCGTTTGCTACTTCTTAGTATCATTCGATATATTGCAGAAATACGTGGCCATGATGGGTTCGGATACAAAATGTGCGCGCTGCAACGTGAGTGACGAAGCGTTCCACAAGATGTTAAACAAGCAAGGAATCTACGTATCTGTTAGGTTCGTGTTATTTTTTTATCGGTTTGGGATATTGCCGCGCGCTTATTGAGCTGTTTCCAAAATACAGTACCGCTTTATTTCTTATTTAGAGAAGCGACGTTGGACGACTTGGTGGATCACACGTGGCGCTGTATTGCGACCGATTGCAAATGTCCGATGGGTCGTGCTTACTTCGACAAGCCGAATCCGCGCATCTTCCAGAGTTGGGAATGGATCAACGACTGCCCGGTCTGCTTATATCGCATCCGCGTTGCTGCTCTCTTCTTCATACGGTATCTTTCTCTGTAGACGTGCGAGTCAGAGATCCATCGAGCGTGTGCCGGCCCTCCGTGGTCGCTCTTCGACCCGAATGAGGACGCCGAAGGCGAGGAGTCCGTCTGGGTCTGTCAGGGCTGTTCCGTCAATACTGTCGATGCTCCTGGCAGTGTCTTTGGCTCGCCGGCCTCCTCCAGATGTTCCTCCCGTTTTACAATTGTCGAATTGGACGCTGCCGATTCGTAAGATTCTTGCTTTTCGATTCTCTCTTAACGTGTTATTCTTTATTAATATGTGGTGAAGCGATGCATCTTTTACGATTTTAAAACGTGTTGCGAAACTGAAGGAATGACTGATTAAATTTATATTGCTAAAAAGTCAGTCCTGTGTGTATATTTTTGCATTTTTCAGCGGTAACGACACAAACAAACCTCTGCTGCAGTTGCCGAATAGTTTCGGTTCGCCTCGTAGATCGATTGCTACGAATACTGCTGACAAACACAGGTATTGATGCTCAAGAAAATTATACTATTTACAATATTTATTTGAAATAATATATGATTAAACTTGCCTTGCAAATAATGGACTTGTAAAGCCGACTTTGCTTGCAACCAGAACATTTCATTGTATATTTTAGTTTGAGACCGACTGCAGTATCAATTCCAACTAAGAAGACGCTTTCACTGACGAAGATTATTGACCTGTGCAGAAGCAGCAGCGAAGATAGTATGACTTGAAATTTTTCTCAGCGCATTGTGCTCTTTATATTACGTATTATATTCAGTAACTCAACCTATTTCGTCCAAGACGGCCGTCAAAGCGGAACTCATGAACCAACTGGACGAGTTGAGCAATTATCGTAAGCGTTCTGCCAATGAAAACCACTCGCCCGTCTCCAAGAGAAGGAAAACGAATCCCAGTGCAAAAAGTGTGTTTCAATTGCAATTTGCAATCTTGTTTGCACGCTAAGTTAAATTTGGAAACGTTTCTATCAAT
>JAQGAX010000776.1:0-14079 GCA_034698105.1 Plectus exinocaudatus
ATTGAGAAATGAGTTTGCTTTTATCACGTGAAGAATTGGGACTCAATGGGATTTCTTCGCCTGAGTCTCAATTCTTCACGTGATAAAGCAAACTCAATTTCACAATTCTCAATTCTCAACAGTTTTATGAAACAGGCCCCTGGTTTCTTCAGTCAATTTTGGAGCAAAACGAACAAAATACGGTGCTACTTCAACAAAATACTTTACAATTGCACTACATTCACAAGCACTTTCTGGGATAATAACTCAGTCCCGATCGTATGCCAATGGCATTCATTCATTCGTTTGCGAAAAACGATATCATTTCAACAATTTAAAGCGGTTTACAGGAGCAAATCCTATCTCGCCTCTGGCAAAACAGTGAGCATATTCATCACAACCAATTTCAAAATAACAATGTCATCATTTTTCTTCATCGAAAAAGGTGTGGACGTGTCGGAAAAAGATGTTGTCGCCCTATGTTAATTTTCAAGAATCATTCCAAGAAACATGATTTTCAGGAATGCTCGTGGTTGTCCCATCACGCAAGGGCACAGCTGAAGCTGACGGGGGGTATAAGACATGGACTCAGCCTTTACGGTCAGCGATTGAGGATTATGGCGTCTACTACAGTATAATACCGGTGACGGTCATAAAATTGAGTCCTGCTAAAGTGAGTTTGCATCGCTTTTAGTCTCTCATACTGAATGCTGTGTCTATGAATGAGTTAACACTATGATTATATTTATGTCCAGTCGAAAAGTAATCCATCCCTAATATCTGTATCGTTCGACAAAAATGGTTTTCGTTTTTTATTGGAATGAACAAATGCACACCGTGTGAATGAGAATGATGTGAACAACAATGATCGTACCAGTTCTATTGAAACATGCTGACATAGATGGTCGCAATTTGCCTGATTGAAACGAACATAATTGTTAAAATGATGCAATATTAGGAGACCGATGTTTGTCTAGCGAGCTAAAGTGCCAGATCCATCGTAGCATCGTTTCAGCGGTAAGCGCGTAAGACCGCATTCAAAGTCAGACTTGTGTCCTGTCGACGTCAACGAATTTTTCATGAGCATTGAAACAAACTATGTTTTTTCTCTACAGTATGTTTACTACAACTCTCAAACGCGATTACAGAACTCAAGTATACAATTTTAGTGAATCAAAACTACAGAAAACTGGAATATCGGAACTCTCCAAAATTCACTAATCCGCTAATCTAGTTGAGAAAGAGTGTCAAAACCATTGGAGCTAGTACCGCTTGCAGTACCATTGCCAGTGTGTTGCTGATTCGATTCGATACCAATTGAATCGACCATTGATTGTAAGTGGGTCACTTCACTCATAAGCAACGCTGCTTCTCTTTCATAGCTGAAAAAATTCGGGCTTCGAGCTAGCTGGGCTCTCATACCGGGCTGATTGACAATCTCTCTCATCAGTGGACTTGTGTCGATGTTCAGCATTGTGGTTTGCATTCCAAGCCACTGCTTCCCAAGCGGAGGCAAGTAACTAATATCGCTAAATGGTGCAGTCCGTATTGCTTCGGGAAGATCGCACTGGAATGCCATGCGATACCATTCGAGAACTTTAAATAGCTGTACTTTTAGGGTTGGGTTTCTATCCGCACACTGGAAATCAACGATTTGATTGTATATTTTAATGCAGAGGGAAACTTTTTCTTTAAAAGCTGGAAAAACATTCTCCAAAACCCGTGTATTATCGCGTGCTATTTTCGAAATAAATTGATTTAATTCTGGTTCGCTTTTCTTAACTCCGATTATTTGCTCCAAGCAATCTATCACGATCTTCGACTTCCAAAAGTATAAAGCGCCAAAGAAGGCTTGAAACGACTTGTGCTGGAACTTGTAGGAACGCTGCAGAAGCTTTTGATCAAATGAGAAAGTATCGACAGCCATTAAGAATCCCATTTTGGAGGCTGAATTTTGAACCCCACATTCCTCCATATCTTTTTGCAAGAGCACATACCTTGCTTCAGACTCACAGCAAAAGTTTTCAAATGCCAGTTGACCAAGTTTAGCGAAGAAAGAGTCGTCACTCAGGAAAAGGGGGGCACTCTTTGACGATATTTCCGATATTTTTATTTTGCTTGCTTCTCTTGCGTTTTTCGGTAGACGATCAACCATGCAATTAACTATTTGTCGAAAGAGTTCGACGAAATTTCCAACTCGACATTCATTGTTCAGCAAGCATATAAAGAATAGGAACAGGGGAGTTGCAGCTAGCTCCATCAGTGTTTCGTTGAACAAAAGTTGGTCTGCAACAATGCTAGTCGTCTCATTCGCCTTCGAATCTCCACTGAAATGAGCTTGGATGTAGTTTGCCTTTTGTTCCCAAGAAGGAAATCCGCTAACGTTGATTATTGTAATTTCTTTCTTGAATCTGCACTCGCTGATGTACTCCGGCCTGCTTGCTAAAATAACATAAAAGAAAAGACGAGGACAGTTTGTACTGGCTTGCAAAAACAGCTCCAGTTGGTTGCAATGGACGACTTGGTCACTGTCATATCCATCGAGCAGCACAAGAATACGTCGACCATCGTAAATCATCAGCTCATCAGCAGTACTCCTAATTTTCTGCATGTGGTTAGCATTCGCAATGAACTTGGAGAGTCCATCAAGCGCCATCTTATAGATGCTGGAGTATTGTTCTGACGAAGTAAGCTGATGGAACTCAGCGTAGAGCACAAGATCGAATTGCTCCAGCTTCCCTTGCGACCAATCGTACGCAATGTGACGCATGAGACAGGTTTTTCCACAAGCAGCTCCACCTTTCAATATGATCAGCCTGGGGTCGATGTCAGGGGATAGATTGTGGAGTAAGTCGCAATGCTTCTCAGTAGTTGAATCTCCGGCTGATAATTCCAACTGCACGAATGTGGACTCCATGTCAAAATTGAATATGTTTTCGCTGAATGGGCGAAATCTTCTGAATTGTTCGATGTAATAGTTTTTAAGCAATTGGCTAACCTCTTTCTGAAACGCATTGCGAGCATTATACACATGCAGCTCAGACATGTGAACGGGTTTGGCCGTAGGGGGTAGCCCCCAGCCGGCCACATATAGTAAAAAATATTTTTGGCGACCTTTTTAAGTCGATTTTCGACCTCAGAAAAACACTGTACTCCCCTCTTATCATTGCAAGTTTTGTCATACCCCCAACTTCAAAGTTCTCAGAGGTATGAGACCCCTTGGGGATATATATATATATACCCCCGTGCACATGTCCGATGTAGCTGCTCTTCTATGAAAATTACGATCTTTTCCGCTCATGTTTGGATTAGGTACCGTAGCCAGATCCGCTGAAAGAGAAAGCTAAAAAATGGTGGCAAAGGGCAGTGGAAGGCAGAATAATGACAATCAGGTATGATTGTAAAATTTTGCGGTCAGCTTCCCCCACTGACAGCTGACAGCCCCACATATGGTAGGTCTATCCCCTTCATTTTTCAACTCTGCAGAAAATTCGATTTCGTTCAAATAAATGGCCGACTTGCACTTCACATTTCTAAATTCGTAGAAATAAGTTACTCTTTCTGTGCTTGCTTCTTCAAGAAACGGTCGTTGTACAGCTTCGCATATTCTCGTTCTTAGATAATCCTGTCCACAATCTCTTAGAGCCGATAAAAATATATCGAACGCATTCGAAGTTTTCTCTAGCAATAGAAGGACAAGTTTCTGGTTTTGCTCATATGGCGTTCGTTCCGCCTGCAATTTAATAAGATAAATGCACCCGATTGAAAAGATTTATTAATGTTCGTTTCAACCATGATGTAATGACTTGACGAGCTGTCGTACTGTCATGCTCAATGACATAATTAATCACCGGCAGATTGTATGTTTGCGGACGTATCGTACCCCTTCTAAATCGACCGCCTGGAAAAAGATGCAAGGGTCTCTCTTCTCATTTTATCGAGCCGAGAAACCACCCCTCCCCCACATTCGATTGTCCCTGCTCATGCTACTGCAAGACAATTTAGCCCTGTTTCGATTGAAGTAACGAATTTTTTCCGCAGAAGAGAGAAATTTGAAAATTGGGATTTTATTCAGAAATAAATCTACATTAGAATTTTTGAGACTTCAAAACTAGTCAATTAAGATGCATGCAGAAAAATACATCATTTCAAAAAAATTCAATTTCTTCATTTTTCAGCTACTTGTCTGAATATAGCATGAGTTCTTTACCACAAAACTGCTCCATTATGTTTTATTTTCGTCTATATGAAATATTTTCTGGAATACGCATAAGTTAATTTTGTTTAAAATAACTAAAAAACTAAAATGAGTAAAAATCTATTGATGGATTCCGCTCCGCAGGTGAAACTGAACACTAAATAAGAGGGATCTCTTATTTCGGAAAATAAAACCAAACGGAAGGAGCCTTTTCTTGTTTGGGTCCCTCTTGTATGGAAAATCCGATGGGTTATAATTGCAGCACTGTTTCCACTTACTTTAATTTCCTGAACAGTTCGTGGTGGAAGAATACCAGCAGCAATGAGGCGTACAAGGACTTCAGTAAGATCCATGTTCTCGCAAAGCTCCCTCATGCAGCACCTCAGAGCCCTATCCTGAGCCGGGTCCATTTCTATGGTTCAAGTTTATCGAAATTTATCCTGCGTATTTTACCACAATGAAAAACGACGTGAGAGTCAAATTGTTCTGACTTTAGTGTCTGTAGAAGTAAATCGAAATCTAAAGAATTACGTGAAGGGGAAAGGTCTTGTGCGCCACATTTTTAAAGAGCGAGATGGGTGTTGCTCGCGAGACAGATTGTTTCGATAATATTTGTCAAGGATCCACTGTTATCAGTCTCAAGAGACTAATATAAGTTACGAAATGATAAATGCTTGGCCAAAGGTGATTTGCGATTAGTTTGCAACGGTGTTTGCTTTCTCCCCTTGGGCCGCTTTTTGATTGAAATGCGTCTGAGTATGGGTTTACTAATATTTATTTATCGCCCTTGTTTACCTTTCGTATGATCCAGAACATACAACGGAGACGACGCATTGAGACGATCCAAATGTGAGTATCGATCATTAAATGACACAATACATGCATTGCAAAATGTAACAGATTACTGGAATAAATTATTCGATCAGTGCGGTGGGATCGACGACGTTCATTTCGAACATCGCAAAAAAAACAGTTTTCACCATTATGTGTTGCTTCGCACTTACAACGCTTATTGGCGTTCCAGATATTCGATCCAGTGGGGCATTTGCATGAGCCCATGCCTCGTACTCATGTCTTTTAGGGGGGGGCGTCGAGGTATATTAAGGAGCTTTTTGAATAACATTATGGGCGAGGAGTTTTGGGAATGCACTTTAGGGGGAGGGGGCGGCCAGTGAGCTATCCTAGTGTGACGAAAGTGTTGCTTCGCATTTTATATCAATGGTATGACTGAAAAAATAACCAGGTTCCATCGGTAACTATTGGAGCACAAAACGAACAAATACGGAGGTATTTCAACAAAATTCTTTACATTTGCACTTCATCAACAAGCAGTCTCCGGGATAATAACTCATTCCCCATCGTCTGCCAATGGCATTGATTCACTGAAAGTCTAAGGCAAAAACGGTATCATTTCAGCAGTTGAAAGCAGTTCACTGGAGCAAATCCAATCTCTCCACTAGCAAAACAGTGCGCATATTCATCGCAACCAATTTCAAAAATCACAACGTCACCGTTCTTCTTTAACGAGAAGGGTGTTAAGGGGTCGGAAAAAGATTTCGTCGCCTTTGCGACAACATAACCATCGATTATGGTGTTCTGTTCGAGTTTTGAATAACTGTAATCAGACGGCAAATTGAACTTGGACAGGATAAAATAGCTAAATCGTTTACCTGGCACCCGATCTGTTGTATCGATACACTTTCGAGAGGTAATAGATAATAAACCCGGTATTGAGCAGATTCAGAACTGAAAAGCAAAACTGTTCAGGTCGTAAATGTACAGCGATGTAGACTTGGTCGAAAAATCAGGATGGTTTAGACCGGGAATTTCCGGGATCAGTCGAAACCAGGACCGTAAAGACCGCGATTACCCAGGATTGGCTAAGACCGCACTAAAACCGGAAAATTCTGAGATTTTCTGAAACTCGAGCACCAGGCCTACATTGTGCCGAATCCCCTAAATAGGTTCAAAAATTTTTGTCGCTCATGATCCCCTAGCTGTACTGGATCCAGCTTCCCCGGCCGACCCACCATGCCCTCCTGTGATATCATTCAACATTTCACAAAGTGAGGTAGCCATAAATCCTCAAAATTAGTGTTACCATGGCACGGTACGGTTCGCTATTTACCGTACTAACCGAAGCGTTAAATGTCGTAGGGAACAATACCGTACATATACCGTACGCTCTCACTACAGAGGTAATGCTACTCAAAATGAACCAGTGAACGGATCGAATTGTAATAAATAAGTATTAATTTGCAGAAAGGTCGATTCCACCCCCATTACGGATTCAATGCTCCATACCAATCGAAAAGATGAAAAAGGCATAGTGTTGAAGCAGTTGCACTTCTTTGATCAATTTCCAAATGAAATATCCATCAGTAAAAACGATTCCTATCTGAAAAGAATTAAGATCAGTTCAAGTCGACGGACACGTTCGTGGGCATTGTAGGTGGGGGTCAGACAGGGGCGTGGGGGGCTAAGACCTTTTTTCTAAAAAAAGGTCGCCAAGACGGGGAGAAAATTTTTTTTTTGCTATAACAAGGTACCCAAACCCCTTGGTCATCCTATTGGGGGGGGGTTATATAACCCACCCAGACAGTCGACCATAACCCCCCAAGCCCAAACCGGTGCCCATGTCTGGTGGGGGGTAGATGCCATTATCTCATATTTCCCCTTCTCACATAACCCATATCAGATAAGACCAAAGAAGCGACAAACCTGAACAATCGCTATGAGAAGAAATGCACTGCGCATTATGGCTTGATACCATGTCCGCGATTTGCAGACTGCATCGAAGACGAAAAGAACCATCGTTATCACGCACATGAGCATATTGACAAGCGCAAGAATGCCTGCTTCCAGTTTAGAGTGCTCGGTTTCAGAATCTTTATGTTTGCTTACTCCTTGTTGAGAACCGTTGGTTTCAGGATGTTTACGATTCTCTTCGCCCTCGATGAAATTGACGTAACCAAAATGTACAATGATCACGCACAAGACGAGAAGCAGCGTAAACATCGCAATCTAAAAGAATGAATCGTTTTTGCGAATCTTGTGCTGCCAGTCGAAGTAACTGACGTAAGTGAAAAATCCAATGGTAGTCCTCCCCTAGTCTGAGGGCATGGTCCAATAATGTGCAATTTTTGCTTTCTTTTCAGCTAGAAACGATAATCAAATATGACCTGCAGCCCTGTTACGGAAAATTTGCCACCCGTCTGATGTTATTTTGATATCAGTACTTCAAAAACCAAGACAGTCTCATAGTCAGTCATTGCAAAACTTTATATTACGCAAAACGTTTTTATTAATCTAAAATTCTGTAATTACTTTGAAGTCGATTTTGATTGTTCTTTCCGTCGGTCGCAAGAGGAATGTCGACAATTTGCCACCTGTACTTTGACTGTTTTCTGCAACGATATCAAATTTAATTTAATATTTGCTATTTGCAAATAAAGATAAATGAGTCGTATTCAGTGTTAATTATGACGTCAGATATTTTTTGACTCGTCAGAAACAGATGGCAGAAACCATATTTTTTGGCAAACAGCGCAGATTGTTAGACTGTAGATCGCGCTTCAAGACTACATAAAGAATAATTTCAAAACGTGCGCTAACCATTTCGAAACCGGTCCATCGCCTTATACGCATGCGTCGCCCAAGCGGCGATCTTCTTCATATTTTCAATGTTGTTAATCCGCAGGTTCTTTGAGACTTCTGTCTTTAGGCAAGTAGTCAAAGTTTGTAGGTTTTCGCTCGACAGCTGCAGGGTCAGGTCGGCAATGTGATCCACGTCGCATGAGTGGAGCAAACTCGCGAGAGATACTTTGATTGCTTCGATCAAAAAGAAGAACTGATTCAGTTTTCGCGTATAATCTCGAGCTATTCATTATGCTCTCAAACTAAGCTACTTTTCTGCGGGGTTGAAAACTGGAATGGTCAATTTCACGGGTTTGAACTTCAACCGACCGATGCTTCTGCTCAATTATATGAATTATAAAGAAATGAAACGAAACTATAGGCTCTTATCCCGTTCTCCTATATGCTAGCCTAAAAAGAATGAAATAAAAATTTTATAAGAACCTCTCTCGTTTCTGTTGCCGCCTTCAATTTGTTGAGAGCGAATGATAAATTAACCAGATTGCGCGGTTGCATAATTGCGCTCATTTCTGCTTTGAACGAAGATTCACAATTAGTCGACGGTTCTGGTGCTTGTTCGCCAAAATTGAACAACGCGCTCGGTCGAAATCTGAAAATGTAAATATGAGAGCACATCTGTCAAGTTTTCGAAAAGCAAGTTAATTATGCTATAATTGAGTAAATCAGTCAATATCGGTATAAACATACGTTTTCTTATAATTAGGACTCAGAATTTGTTGAGTCGTCTGTTGGATTGGTTGAGTGGTAGTGTTTGTATGTAGAAGTGGCTCCGCTTCAACACTCTCACTTCGCCGGGGGTTCTGTCGATCTTTCTTGTAGTTTTTATCTTTGTTTGTACTCTTTCCCTTTGCGTCACCATATGCACCCAATTCTTCTGCATACTGCAAAGAATACTTCAGAGTTTTCGAAGAAGTTCGATCGATACAGTACCCTCTCGTTGGGGGAGTATTAGAACAGTACCTTGTTCTCCAAACAGCAAGAAAAGGAGAGGAATGCAATCATTGGGCTGGAAAGACAATTGCCACGCAATTGTTGCTGTCCTTCTCTGGCTAGGATAGACATTTTTATTGCGTTAATTAATATACAGGGTGTCCCACGATTAACTTAGAAAATCATTTGCTTATATCTTTGCTCAAATGTAACCAAATTAAGTGCGGTTTCTTTCTACTTAAAGAGAACCTTTTGGAGTTTTGTTTGCAATCAACCCGGTGAAATTCGGACGAATATTCGTGATTTGACAGCTAATTGTAATAACTGATCGCTTTTCCCAGAGAAATAGGATTTTGCTCAAATTTCGCAATTTTCTCGTTTTTGAAGAAATTGATCGCATTTCTGAGTTGAGATTCGTAATCATCACGAAAAGGTGAATCAGAAACATTATCCCTTTCAACATTTTGTGCAAAATAAAAATCGACCGTATTTATCTGGGAAAAGCGATCAGTTAATTACAATTAGCTGTCAAATCACGAATATTCGTTCGAATTTCACCGGGTTGATTGCAAACAAAACTCCAAAAGGTACTCTTTAAGTAGAAAGAAACCGCACTTAATTTGGTTACATTTTAGCAAAGATATAAGCAAATGATTTTCTAAGTTAATCGTGGGACACCCTGTACATAACCGCAAGATGATATAAAACTGGTGTAGATGCGTTTTTCGATAAAAGCAATTAATCCTATTTGTATTTCTATTTTATCTAATATAGTGTAACGGCTAGCTAAAATAATAAAAGATGGTATATCTCCGATATTTCACCTTCTACAGTGGTGATTTGTCACGACGCCAAACGCAACTCAACCTATGCCTAACTTTAGCTCGCTTACGTTGGTGACTCAATCTCAACTGAAAGAGCGTTTCGGCGTATTATTACGATAAAAGGTAACCTCAGGACAAGCCGCCTTCAACTGCAGTCTGAACTTTCGCTGGCACTCGTGAAAACCCATCCGATCTTCCGAATCCAGCATCCATAAATTTTTGCAAGACTCGTAGCTGTAAAGAGAAATAGTTGCGTACAATATTAACCGAATGTTGACCACTTGGATCTCAATCTAGACTCAAGAAAGATTTGTGTGAAGAATGAAGAGACAAGGCTCATACAGGTGCAAAACCAAAAAGAAATCAATCGTTCAGGGGAACTCCGAAAGCAAGTCACAAAAAGTCTAATATTGAGAAATCCAGCTGTGTTCGCTTTAATTTGATACTTGCATACTTTGATACTATAATACTATTGATACTTGCATCGACAGACTTAATAAAATGTACATACATTTCTCTTGGCGCTCGTTTCGGGTGTTCGAGTCGACGGCCGCTGGCAAGAAAATCTTTACGCTGGACCATATTCATGTTATTGAACGGTGCATTGTCACCCAACTCGAACAGCTCCCAGGTCAAATCGCCGAATAACCACCTGCAATCGACGAGTGCGTCACACTGGAATATTTTGTTATCGGGCGATGCGGAGCTGTTCACTACCGTAACCGAACCAGAGAAGGCGCATCGTTTCATTTTAAGATTTTGCTTCTAGGGGACTTTGGGGGTGGGTTTTGGTTTTCCTTTAGGTTTAGGCTTAGGCTAAGGTAACGCAAGCGTAGCTTCCATATAGTTTGGCGTAACCGATTACACTGCATGTTTAGTGATCCAACTCTTGGAAAAGCGTACCCCCTGGGCTACTATTTCTTAAAATACGGTACCCTCATACATTCGTGCAACCTACGATAGCATTGCATAATGCACAACAGTCAGTTCATTTAATAAGCAGCATACCAATCACATTTTACGCTGATGACGGGATCAGGTGCCGTGTTCCGAGGCAGATAGATTTTTCTATCACTCTGAACATATCGCCCATCAACAGTGACGCGCGACAGTCCAAAGTCGGCGATTTTAATCTTGAAATTGCTCTTTAGTAGAATGTTACGCAGAGCAAGATCGCGGTGAATGATCTGAAACAAATTAATCAGCACACATGGCAAAATGGGTATCACGACGCTCGTGGCTACAATAAGACTTTCCTAAGGATTCTTTCGTGTCTGCCTGAGTTTCCGATCCGAAATTTATTTCGTGCGTAAGCAAGCTAGCAAAAATAGTGATATGCGCTACGGTAGCGTGCAGATAGAACTTTACTCAGTCCAAACACATAGACACAATATACGCTAGAAATCTTGCACAAAGATATCCTTGGGACAGCCAGATTTTATCATTATAGGGTAGTATCGTTATTCGGTAAGAGGTGTCAGCCGTGCACAAAGCACAGGCAGAGGGACCGGAAATTATTATCGCTATAGGCAAATTATCGCTATATATGACATCTACTGTAATTGAAGCTGTGGCACTCGTGGGTGTCACTTGCCGACAACATTTCTAAAAAAGTGTATTCTCCGCCATACCTGTAACGGATGTCCGAGGCAAGGGGGGTCTGGACCTTCTCGGGGGGGGGGGGGAGGGATCAGGCCAGGGGGGTCCAGGGGGCTCGGACCCCTGGCTGGGGGAGGGGGTGGCCCCCCCCCCCCTGGACCCCCTGGTTACAGATATGTTCTCCGTGTAGTTCGAGTTGAAACAAGGCGATAAGCTGTTGACTAGCTTGAAATTATTTTTTTGGAATGTGAAACTCGATCAAACTGAATTAGCACATTTGCTTACATTCTTTTCGTGAAGATACATCATTCCTGTTGCAATTTGGTACCCAAATGCGAGTAGATCGCTCGTCGTCACCTTTCCCTGCGCCTGGCGGCTTTTGTATGCGGCCGACCAACCTTTCTGTCGTTTTGCCTGAACAAATACAAAACAATTATATGATTTAATCAATCAGTGATCAGCAACAAATTATTGCTATACTTCAGGAGTGGGATCGGCGGATGGGATTCGAAATTGTTTGGCTTTTCCGATAAATTGACTTACAGCGAAAATCTATTGAAATCGTTCATTTTTATGGAAATTATAGGATGGCGGGTTAATGAGACGATCACCGGAGGCTGAAGGCCGCTGGGGCACCTTTCTTCTTTGAGGGCTGTGCCAGTGCAGTGGCAGGCCCCTCAGTTTTCTAGGGGGTGCGTACAGTTTCAACCTCGGTTGAAGTGATGCGCACTACCAGAAGGGGCATGGGGTATTTGGACGCAAACATTTTCGGCTTGATGGGGCATATATGCCTGCCCCCTTTAGCAATCTAAGGATAAACATACCTTCAGATTATCAAAAAAATTCATTCTTTCTCGTGCAAATTTCTTCATTTTTGCACTACGCCGTAAAAATGTTTCATACTCCAAGCAATTTTTGGCTCAAGATATACGGATGTTATGGGAGAATATATACCCCAGTACCCCTGTGGTCGGATTTGCGCGCTGCCTGATCATCTCATTAGGCGCGGCGCCAGGGGGGACGGGGGGAGTCACCCCGTCTTTTGGATTTCCCCCCTCAACAATTGTGAAAGTTGTTGTGAAAATTGACATTTGTGAAGAAAATTGTGAATTTCCCCCCCCCCCCATCTTTTGAATTCCCCCCCCGTCTTTTGGATTTCCACCCCCAACCTTCGGTTTCTGGCGCCGCGCCTGCATCTCATACTACTACTGTGTCTATTCTTTATGGTTGGTATATCCACGATGAGTACAGACCAATATATAAGAGACACAGTGATACCGACTTTGTATGTTGTATCCGCGACAATTGCCATATCGTTATCATAGATGGTGCTGACAATTTCATCGATGAACTGGTCCGCATATTTCTTCTTCTGCAAGTACTTGTCCAGACTGCCCAATTCGCAAAATTCGGTGATCATACAAATGTTTTTGGGGTCAGCTGTCACGGCGCCGATAAAACGCAAGACGTAATCATGTTCTTCGAGGCCTGAAATATTGGTACAGTAGAACCTGGATGTAAGAGCACCCCGGATGTAAGAGCAGGGGTTTGGATCCTCGTGCTATACTATAGCTATACTATTTGACCCCGGATGTAAGAGCACCCCGGATATAAGAGCCATTTTTCGATTTCCCGTGCCGGCTCTTACATCCGGGTTCGACTGTACCGCAATTATTCCAACAGAAGCACTCCAACCGATCGAAATCCTCCAACGAGCAAGCAAAAATGTACATTATTCATGTCTATTTATGGTCAAGAACTGTTTGCAGCGTTTCTTTTACACTGTCTTGAACAAATCTCAAAAATTTCGAACGAGTATGAAACGTTTGCTTTATCGGGACTCGAAGCTTGGAGCCTTCGGGAGCCCCATGAGACCCCTTCGGGCCCCCTTGTAATGCATCGATCCCGGAAGTTCGAAGCTTTGTGTTCGTTTATGGAAACTACTTTATAATCCGGAGCTGCCCCTGACGAAACATGATATTTTCCTACTAGCAAGGAGCGATATCTCTTCTTGAATCGCTTCGGCCTGAACCAGCTTCGTTTTCTTCGCTTCTTTCACGGCCACTTTCGATTGTTTCCCTTCTCCATCCTTCAGTTTGGCCAAGTAGACTACTCCATAGAATCCTTGACCAAGCGGCTAAATGCATTCTAGTATAAAAAATGCACGCGGTCTGTTACTTTGGAATAAAAACTACCATATTTACCGTATAAACTCAAATAAATACTGATGGGCAACATGAGAGCTGAAACCTATTTTTGGTAGCTTCATTCTGTACTACGCGCAGAGAAATAGATAAATTCACAACTGGTCACCTCTGTGTTCTTAACTCTTTCGATGTTCCCTCTTGGAATTTGATAACGTAGTTCTAATTTGTTTTGCCATTCAGCACACGATGGGGAAGCCGCGGGCACTCGACCGTTCATGATGAGCACCTGGAAACAAACGAACTGAATCTTAGACTGAGGCTTGGTCTTAGGCAGGCTAGTGGCTAGAAATTGACATCCAGGGGGACAAGTCGACATTTTCAAAGGGGGGACCCTTATAGATTATTTCGGGTTTCCGAAAACTGGAGGGGGTGCAGTGCCCCCAGCACTCTATAAATAATGAGCCTTATTTCATCGCGCCATGAAATTTTTTTGGCAATTGGGCATACATAATTCGTAACTCGCGTGTCTCAACAGATCTAGCATCGCGTTTCCCGGCATTACAAATTTCAACAGTTTCGCAAAATAGGCGTGACCGGTATCATTGGCGAGTCAACGAGTTCGCTAGCAACTGCTGACGAAAGACTGTCGCACTTCGACCAATGTTTTTTTTCTTGTTGTGTCTCTCGACGATGATTCACTACATTACACCGCAGCGCTGCGTTTTTGTAGCGTTTCTGTCAATCT
>JAQGAX010000777.1:0-14077 GCA_034698105.1 Plectus exinocaudatus
TGTTTAGGGTTGACCACATGCTCCCGTTTTTTGCCTTACGCTAACGGTTCGTGTTGATGACTGTGGGCGGCGAGAGGAACCAGGTTACTTTACAATGTGGCCGGGCAAGACGCAGCATACGCGGTCCGTCGGTCCAAACAACGCCAGACGGGGCTCTGCTGTCCGGTCGCCGCGCCTTAAAGCGCCGCCGCGTCCACTGCGCTTGATTGCGAGCCTACTGAGTCAATTGGAGATGGTCCTATTCAACTCTGCCATGTGATTGTACACGATTTCTAATCGAAATTTACGGTTCCTTTCCGATCGTCAATCGTGCAAGCAGAAGCGGCTGCAGCTTTGGTAGATCTCATCATCTCATTTTATCTCATCATCTGATCGCATGATGTTTGCTGCTTTGTTATTGGTGCTCGGAGTTTGCGCGGCCACACCGGACAATCCTGAGATTACCTTCGATCAGCTGTACAAATGGGGCAAGAACGAGTACACCATGGAAAACTGGTACGACTGCGTGGCGTACATGAAGCGCGCCATCGAGGACTACAAGTACTACAAGGATGAAGTGATGTGGTGTCGCGAGATGTGCTTCCGGCAGCTGCCGCCGTTCTCTGAATCTGACGGAGCCCAGATCGAATTGGCAATCTTCCATCGTTTCGCAGAACGGGCACTATGCCTCGTTCGTTGCAAACTTGATCGCTTCGGCTCGCTCCGGCCGCAAGACGAAATAGATGCCGATGTAGTGGACGCGTTCGTCAAGCGCAAACCATATCATTATCTGCAATTCTGCCATTGGAAGGTAGGAGTACTAGCCGCGAGTGTTTATCGAATGACCGGGTGACCGCCAACAAGTGTCCCCTGCCAGGCAATCCTCGTAGTGTAAACGCTGCCTAATCCATCGGTGCACTAGCCTGGCTCAATGAACATTTTCCAGCAAAACGATCTCGGAAACGCTGTTCAAGCAGCGTATACTTTTTTGATCGCCAATCCCGGCGATAAAATGATGGGTGAAAATCTCGGATATTACGCTACGCTTCCAAACTACTCTTCCAAGATGCTTGTCGACATGGAAGAGGCTCCTTATCAAGTGAGCTCAAAGTCCCTCAAACTGAAGTCTCATTTGATATGGTTACAGGGGCTGTATTTGGAAGGTGTGCAGGCCTACGAAGAAGCGAACTGGGTTCAAACTATTGACAAACTGGAACGATCTTTGGAGGAGTACTGGATCGCAGATAAAAAGTGTCGCTTAGAGTGCCAATCGAGCGTCGATTGGTCGGCGCTGAACGTCGCTCCAGAGCTATTTGTCTTTATTGCCAGTACTGTACATCAAATTTAAAAACTATACCTTTACCTGTTATCGTTTTGTAGGTTTGCATGCAGCTGTATTACGGTGCATTCGCGATTGCCCGAAAAAATTAACTAGGATACGAGGAAACTATATCAACGATTTTCTGCCATCGCACTACAACTACCTCCAATTCGCGTACTGGAAAGGTATTTTGAACCTTTTACGCTACCAGTACCACATGTGAAATATCACCGCTCTTCAGAGAATCGCGGCAGAAACGCGTGTCAGTCCGTTGGCAGCTATCTATTATTTGTGCCGGACGATGAGGCAATGTTGGAGAACAAGATATTTTACGAAGATAGCTTTGCAACGAAAGACCAAAATTTATTCGTTCCTACCGATGTTTGTGTTTCTGTCTGTTGGTTGGGAAAATATCTCACCCTTTTAGGACGCAATTGCTTATTACAAGCGCTTAAAATTAGAATCGAGATCGCTTCAATTCATCGAAGAGAGGTTCAAGTTTGAAGATGGAATGGTGAATATTTTGCTTTGCTTGTGAAATGAGACAAATCTTTCATACATTTTAGTTGCCACCTGAGCGAGTCGATGACAGGAAACCTCTGGATACCACTGTATTCGAGGTTGACATCTACCATCAGACCGCGTCCAAGCAATACGAAAAAACAGAAAAACTCGCTTCAGCAGATACTTCCGCTAAGTTAGCGCAAACTATTGAAGTGGATGAAAATACTATCACAAGCAAAGATACAGTGTGGGAGCCGCAAATGGACAAAGTAGAACAACTGCGGCTGCAAAAGGGTGTTCAATTGGTGAAGAAGGAGCGCGAATTGAAGGGGAACCTGCGCTTTTTCGCAGACAATTTGCTCACTCGAGCGGAATGCGATGCGTTGCTACAGCTGCAGGTAC
This sequence comes from Plectus exinocaudatus, assembly GCA_034698105.1. Lineage (NCBI taxonomy): Eukaryota > Metazoa > Nematoda > Chromadorea > Plectida > Plectidae > Plectus > Plectus exinocaudatus. The sequence continues at coordinate 2,207 of JAQGAX010000777.1, forward strand.
GTGTGATGCTGCTGTGGAAAGCGAACCTGCGAATTCATCTAAGCTGACTTTTTCGCAGACGCTGACGGAGCCGGGCGACGGCTACAATGGACAGGCATCGCCGCACACGGATCACGAGACCTTTCACGGTCTATCCATCGGTCGCGTCGCCACGGTTCGATTTCACCGCTAATTCGTTTAATCCGCGTCGTGGCTTAGCTGGCCGAACAGGGCGCTATTCCGGTGGAGACAGCTAAGCTGATGATCGATAAGACTGAGCTGGCTCGGGAGTTTGTTCAAGCCTACTTCAATCTGACCACTACGCTCTTCTTCGATTATACACACCTGGCTTGTCGAAGCGCAAATGAAGGTAAATTCTTTTTTGTTTGATTTCAATTAGATCGACAAGCGGTTGGCAGCACGCAGACACGTAGAATGTGATTGAAACTATTTGACATAATGTTAGCGAACGGTATTCATAGATCTGATCGAAGACGAAAGGACGGACCTGAGCCATCCCGTGCACGCCGACAACTGCGTACTGCGCGAGAACGGCTGCGTCAAGGAACGACCAGCGATGGTCTGGCGCGACTACAGCGCTATCCTCTACCTCAACGATGGCAATGAACATTTTGACGGCGGCCAGTTCATTTTCACCGACGAAGACGAGAATGTCCAGGTGACGCGATCGAGGTTGCCGCATGACCATCAACGGTTCTCGTTTGAGGCTGAGGTGCGACCAGCGTGCGGACGAATGGTCGGCTTCTCGGGCGACACTCTGCACGGTGTGCGAGCTGTCCGTCGCGGGACGCGGTGCGCGCTGGCCATGTGGATGACGCTTGACGAGAAATATGACGAGCGGGAACGCATCGACGCTCAGCAACGTCTGGCGCACATCGATCTGCGCATGGTGCCCAGTGATGATACGGGAAAGGATGTCGTGTAAGGCGACTGTCAGCGTCCCGCATAAACGCACTTGATCAGGGTTATCACCAGAGTCACACTCTCATATGACCCGTTCTTCGGCACTGCCGCTGCACAGTCGACTGTTCAACTTGTTACCCGGGTGCTGCAGCAGCAGAACGTCTGCTGGTCGTTTTCGGCGCTTTTTGTTCGGACTCAGTTTGCCGTGAAACGGCGATCCGTTCGATTGCATAGTCCCCTGATCGCTGCTCATCGCTCGACCGGAGTGCGTTAATCGACGAAGTGCGAGAATTTCCTTGGACACGACCCCGCCTGCGTCACTTCCTTGTGTTGAACGCAGGGCACCATTAGCGGTGAGCAGAAGCGATTGGTAGCCAAGCTTCTTGCCCACTAAGCACGGGCAGAATATTAGCGCGCACATTTGTCGGAATCGGCGGCCGAACAGGCAGTAAATGCAAAAGTTTGACGAGCTGTTCACGCAGATGAGCAGGTTGCCGACGAACACGGCCGCCCTCTGCCACACGAAGCGCGTCGGCTCCACGCTCGAATCTGGCTCGCTGAACGACGCCTCGACGAAATTGTTGATGCTCGCCACAAGATTGAATATGACGAACGTGACGATAATAATCAGCGCCATGATAGTGCATCGTCGTTCGCTGAAAGTTATTAATGTTTCCCTATTGCGTTCACTGTGTAAGAAACGAACCGATCTTCGCTGGTGCTCTGACGACTAGTCGTCATTGTTCGTCGTATTTGGTAGGCGGCGTGTACCGCCCGAATGACGATGATGTTGAGCACAATCATAATCGCCCAAGGAATCAGAAACAGTATCAGCAGATAACTGTAGGTAGTATAGATTTTCTTGTAGTATTCGTCGGTGCGCAGTGACGTCGGTGCCAATCGGCCGACTTCATCGTTAGTAAGTTCAAACACGGTGGGAAACTTATACACGGCACTGAATAGGGCAATGGCACTGAGAACACAGACGGCCTTTTGCGGCGTGCACCAGAATCGCATCTGCAGCGGATATTTGACGGCTAGAAAGCGATCGATTGTGATCGCCACACATGTCCATACAGAGCTGGCCTGAGCAGTCACCGATAGCGGGTACGTCGCCAGCGCTGTTCGCCAAAAGAATACGCAGATGAAGCTGGGCGGCTCCTCGTGGGCTCTTCTCTCCGCTTTGTTGATCTCGCTGGCCACGCAGTGCGTCATGGGCGGATAGATGAGCAAGCCCATGAGCAGCACGAGCAGGTCAAATATGGATAGACCGGCCAAGTAGACGTTGAGCGATGAGCGCATCTGCTTGCGCGTGAATACAATAATGCAGACTATGGCGGCGACGATGCCGATCGAGTTGACGACGGGCATGACGTAGCCATAGATGATCAGCTCGAGGCCCTGCGCGAGCTGCACAGCCCGCTCCGCTTCCTCACTGACGGGTTCCTCGGGCTTCATGAGCATGTCCATGTCCATATCGGAGGAGGTGGATGAAGAAGTGAGCGAGCGGTTGAGCGCAAAGGGCGGCGCGGTCGACAAGTCGGGTAAGTGATAATAAAAGGGCGAAGGCTCATGACCGTTCATGATGCGTCGACGTCAACGACGTTATTATCTGCAGATGAGAGAGCAGACTCTGAAATTCCCGATTGCATTGCGTCGCTCTGCGCGTCAGCAGTGTCGAACATGCAGAGCTGCCTCCGCGTAATTGAAGCTCGCTTGGAATGTTGGAATTTCACCGAGGTCGCCGCGATTGCCTGCTCAATTAGCTGGCGCAATTTCGCAACCAAACACGCACCTCGCTGTTTCACGCGCTTCACCGCACTAATCGCTCGAGTTTCAGATCTAGCGTGTCGCCGACGCTCATAACGACCGCGTTTCGGTTCGACCTACAGTAACGCATCGGCGGCTAAATGTAGTTATCAACTGCGCAATTTTTGTTAATTATTTAAGATCGTCCAACACCTTTAGCTTCTCGTGGGCGGCTAATAATGCCAGTAACCAACCATGCCTTGCGACACCGAGCACGAAGATAGTCGCGAGCATTATGCCACCAGAATAATAGGCCATCCTCCGCGTATCCGGTTAGCTATCTGCTACTCGGACACATTCCGTAGTCGCAATTAGCGTAGCCACACAAAGCAGCGGCCTAGCTGAGCCGTCTCTGTAACAAACTATTAGAGCGAAACCGCCAAACATAGACATTCATTAGTGTTTGTCCGGTATGCTATCAGGTTCGACGAGCAACGCACGTCACTTGATGTTGTGAGAAGTACTGATTGTTTCAGTCATAATGGATGGTTCGCACACGAACTTGGCAAAAATTGGCAGCGACACTCGCCCAGTTTCACTTGCAGGGCAGCACGACCTATGCTGCCTCGTCGCGAACACGCAACAGAGCTGGCAGCCCCTGCCTACGTCCTGGTAGGTTGCCACCCCCTCAATGACGAGTTTGACCAAACCATTAGGGACGCTGATGTATAACGTAGTGACGTTTAACATGCACCGTTTACAATGGGAGGAAGTCTTTTTCAAATCCATCAGTAGCGTTTTCTTCGTCTGGATCCTGACCCGTACACGTTGCACTCACTCCCGTCTAGCCAATCAGACCCCAATCGACCACCGCCGATTGCGCACTCAACTACGTCACTCTCCAAGTGCGGCAATAACGGTCGCCTAAGGCGGATTCCTAAGGCTCTCACACAGGCCGCAGCTATGCTATCGTATCGTCAGCACGGTGTGTGGTCTGGTTCGACGACGGCGAGGATGAGACATAGACGCCACCGCCTGCATGGACTGCTGGTGACAAGGCGGCCGCAGAGCCGTCGACCTAATCGAAAGGCGGCGTCCCACCCGCGACCGCCCGTCCAGCAGTCCGCCCTCGACCCAACTCGACCTTCTATACTATTAATGGGCGACCAACTACCGGCGGCAACGGTCGCGGCGTAGTGGGACAGCTGGCGGCGCAATCGTCTGTCGAGTGCGATTAGGGCGTGAGCAGAACGAATAATTCTCCTCGCGTACTCCGTCGGTTAGCCTGGAATGGTCGTTGAGCAACAATCGTGCGCCGCCTGCCCGAGAACAAAACGCAATTACGCAGCCGTGGCTCGCACCACAGCCATTGCCCTTTCCCACCACAAGTAAACAATGTTATTTCCAATTCTCATAAAACCATATTGCCCAGGCTGGCGCGAGTGAGAAAAAGAACGTGAGCATTGCTATAAAGAAATTTCAGCTCGGGTAATGCGAAGTAATGAAAAAAGGCATGAAAAAATCACAAAAAAGCAGCAGCCGACGACTAATAACTTTTTGTAAAGTACACAGAGCAATTAGTCACCAGCACAGTTATAAGTTGATCAAGAAAGCACCAACACCGGTAAGTCCGCCCAAGAAGCACCATAGAGCTCAAAGTATCAATAATTGGTCATTCGCACACATAGACACGGTTGTCTGCATTAAAGAGAAGCCCCAATCGATATCTGCCACACTGACAATTCAAGCATTTTTGAAGATCCGTCTGCTTCTCAATACATAACGGCCTGAACGAGCACTTCCTCTCCGTCGGCGTTGGCTGTCCAGACTGGTCGATGCCATCCGTGCTGCACGCCCGCATCTTCGCACAGACTGTGCAGAGACTGAGACAATTCCGTCTTCTTGGCAGCGTGCAGACCGTACGCGCGCATGTCGCTGACGGACGCGTTCGGCAGGCCGAAGTAGCGAAAGCGATTGTTCGAAGGCGGCAGGGCTACGGAGCGCCGGTCACCTTCCCCATTACGACGATCAGAACGACCTCTGAGCGGCGTCTGCCGGTTTTGCACATTGAACTGAACGGTAGTTATAAACTGCTTGTGACTGCTCATTCCGCGTTGTGGTTCCTTGCCGGTTTGCTGAATGTTTTTCTCGGTCGAAGGCAAGTGTAGCGTACTGTTCGACATTTGAGCATTTGGCGGTTGGCTGACGGCGGCGTCGACGTCGGCTTCGGCGTCGCGCAGTTCTTCACACGAAAGGCGATCTTTGCGTCGGTCCGGCTCGTACAAGACGGGGGGATGCAGCGCCGGCTCGCCAGTGCTGTCCTCGCTGCTTAATCTCTTTTGTGGCGACGGGTCGCGGTGGACGACGGCGGCCGTCACGCTCGTGTGCGATTCAGATTCAGCGAGCAGCACGCGGTCGATCTGTTCGGCGGCTGCGATGCCTGCGCGACGGAACTGACTGTCGGCCGAGTCGTCGACGACGTGTACTTGTTCGCTGAGCATGTCGGGCTCGGTCTGGCAGGCGTGGTCGAAGAAGGCTCGTCGAGCGTCCTTTGAAGTGGCGACGAGTGCGAAGGCGGCTCCGAGCGACGACTGGCGCGGAGGGGCGGGCACGGTGAGCGGAGGGTCGGGCGCGTCCCCATCGCCCGACTGCACCTGTAGGAAGTCATCAGCGGCGTGTTTGACCGTCGGTCGCCGCTGCCACTGGTCTTCGCGACTGAGATGACGGCTCTCGTTCTCCATTCGCCCATCGATGGACGCACGTTTGGGACTGAAGAGCACATTCAAGTGAGCGGACACTGCGCGGGCACTCACCGCAAGTAGCCATCCGAACAGCCCTGATGACCGTTCTCCATTGATGACGCGTAGCCAGAGCTTGGTTCCGGGCACGGCTGCACCGCCATCGGCGAGCTAAGGCGCGACTCTGCCGACATCGCTCGACTCGCTCCGCTACCGTACCCCGATGATTTGGACGCGCCCAGTGCGCTCGGTGATTTTTGTAGCTCCGGCGCTTTCTTAGTCTTGAAGAACGAGCGACCTTTTTTCTTCCCTATTAGTTCCATCGCGGATAAATATACAGAACCAAAGAGGCAGTGCTTATTACCTTTACCAGTGCTCGACAAGAGTTGACACATTTCCGTATGACCGCGGATACGAGCCACATCCTCGGCGGTTTGCTCGGAACGGTTGGTCAGTTTGGAGTCGGCGCCGACTTCGAGCAAGTATGATGCGCAATACAGATGATTGTTCAAGGCGGTCAGATGGAGCGCCGTATTACCGCGCCGGTCACGCACTGCCAGCAGCGGCTTTTTGTTGCGAGTGGCTACTTTGAACAATTGCTGTAGCACCTCCACGTGCCCGCCAACTACAGAAAGGACTATATTGAAACGGCACAACAAGGGGAGAAGTGTGCTAGAACGTACAAGCGGCGCAGTGGATGGCGGTCGCCATATCTAGTGTTTGCCAGAAAATAGCGCTGCGATCGAGTCTCGGAAGGAGGTAGTGGACAATGTGCGGCTGACCACTCAGGCACGCCGCGTGCAAGAGCGACTGACCACGATTGTTGGAGATTCGCAGATCGCCGCGCGCTTTTTCCATCAAGTAGCGGAGGCACTGCAGGTAGCCGCTTTGAACCGCATAAAATGCAGGCGTTGAGCCTAAACCACAACCATTGAAATGGTTTGTTGCTGTTGCTCATTTCGAACCGTATCGGTCTTTGGCGTTGACCATATGAATGTCATACTTGGTGGCGATTCGGATAAACTCGATGTTGCCTAAACAAACGGGATTCGTAGAGAATCGTCGGGTAAACAGCGCTCAGACCACGCGGCATCAGCTCTAATCGGATTGGCGTGCAAAGGCGGCGATACTTGCTGTGTGGCTCAACAGTCCCCACTGTCCACAACACAGCTGTTTGCTGTAGCGCGTCTGTACAAGCCACTCTGACGGAAAACAAGACCCGAAACGCACCCGACCAATACACCCGCGACAAAATAACTAACCTTGTCCGGCCGCTACGTGAAGCGGAAGTACGTCCTCCAGGTTGGCGGCCACGGCGAGCGCCTTACCGAACCGACGCAGCAGCCATAGAGCCATGTCGTTGTCGTTGCGCAGCACGGCGGCCATCAACACCGTCTGGCCGGCGCGGTCCGTCTCGAGCGCCTGCGCCAACGCCGACTGCAGCTCACCTTCCAGCAGCGCCTGCACGCACTCCAACTTGCCATTGCGCGCTGCCAGCAAGACCGCAGTCTCGCTCAGTCGGTTTCTGCTATGCGTGGAGATGTCGGCGCGGCCGAGCAGAACTCTGCAAAAGCACGATTCTCGAACGATCATAACACGAATAGACGCCACCTGATCGCATCAACACGACCGCAGGCAGCGGCCGCGTGCAGCAGCGTGTTCTGGTCCGAGTCGACCGCTCGCACGCCATTGCCGTTGGGTCGGCCGAGGATGGCGCGCAGACATTCGGCATGTCCCTCAGCGATGGCTTTGTGGCCAGGCAAGTCGTGCGACTGAAACGCGTTCAATCGGATAAAGTGAGATGGGCAGTGACGCTGAACGCACGAGGCAGTAACAATGACTGCTGGAATCGGAGAGGTCGGCCGTCATCGGCGAGCAGAGGACATTTGCCGGCTCGAGCAGCAGCAGTATTCGGCGTCCGGTCCGACTGCGACAATGCTCGTGGTGGCGAGCAGCACGACCAGCGAAGAACAGTCGGCACTCTTGGTCGTCGGCTGTTGACACAAAGCCGTGGAGAGGCGGTCCGGTCGCCGACCCTCGGCCTGCTAGCCGCTCACGAGGAACCGCTCCGTCGGCGCTCACTGCTTTGTGCGCCCGCAGCTACACCCGTAGCTCAACTCTTTTACTCGTCGGCATTCACCGAATCCACGCAAACAACGCCTCATACCACAACAACAAAGTCTCTTTGTCGTACTACTCGGTCAACCGGTTCAACAGTTTCACTTTGTTCTCCTGCGCACTAATCGCCTTTCTCCATCGTTTAACGTCGACCGCGAACACCTCCAGTTCATACTTCTTGTGCATAAGGCGCCCAATCGGCGACCGTCGCAAATCGGCGCCGCTGCGATTCAACTCGTCGGCCAGCTCGCACTTGCCATCCATATCGAGGGCATATTTCCAGCAACTGTCTACCAGTCGACTGCCGAATTTGTCGCTGGCCAGCGCGCACCAGGAACCCTGTAGCAGCAAGGCAACGCGGTCGTTGACACATACGAGCAAACAATGCGCGTGAAAAGAAACTGACCGCAAACAGGGCGACCAGCTGCTTTTTTTCGGCCACGGCGATCGTCTTCGACGCGAGAAACGCATCCAAGATATGACTGGCCGATGAGTGTTTGGCCACATTGACCAGAGTGGACGGCGCCAACGCAAACAGACCCGCCACCAATGTCCGGTGACGTTTCAGTCGAAACAGACTCTGCACAAGCAACGAGCCCTGCAGCTTGGTGGCATCCTAAAACGGCTTCCTTCCGTACTGGTCAACAGCGCAACATTCTTACCACATCGAAGTGCACTCTGCCGCCAGTTTGCTCAAGATGGTGCAAATGTGTGCTCAGACAGAGGACGTGCGCAAGGAACTTCGTCTTGTCTGCCTTTTTCGCACATCCAAATAAACTGCGCAATTCCTGAAATTTAATAAAGTTGATTGTTATTGCCGACATACAGTATTCCCCTAACGAACCTTGAGAAAAGTTTCCTGGAGCTCCTCGTCGGCTCGTTCGCAAGCCGTGCACATGGCGCAGAAAATACCATAGTAGCCGGCCGAAGCGATCTCAGCCAAACTCGGTAACAGCTCGTCGAATACATCGGCAATCTGTGTGAAATCCAGGCGTCAATATTGGACACAAACTCAACATTCCAGCAAGTGCAAGTCAAACATTGAACAAACAGCAAAGAAGCTAGTAATAACAGCGCGAATAAACAATCGCCGACGTTGATTGACAGACCAAACAGCAAGCGATGACAGTCGAGTGACACCGACAAGTGCTGCTGTTTCGAACGTCAGATGCCAACGTACCAGTTCGGGCGACTTGGCTCGGGCTACAAGACGTTGAATCGGAAAGTTGGCGAAGCGATTCAGCGCCAGAGAGGTAAGCTGGCCTTGCAGGAGCGACTGGTAGATGCGCTCGGCCACGTCTTCAGACGACGACTCGACGATCTTCTCCCAGATCCGCGATGACTGCTTGTCACGCCACGTCGCTAAGACTGCGCTGAAATCATGAATACGAATTAAGAACTGAAGCCAGTCGAACGATCGCAAGCATTCATACTCGTTTTGTTGCTCATCGTAACAAGAGTTGAGAAACGTGTCCAATTGGCCCGACTTGGCGGCGTGGTCGAGTTCGATAAAGTCTTGCATCAGGCAACTAACTGCTTCCGTTCGAATCACATCTTCAACAAAACAAATAGTAAGGAGAATGTGCGGACAAAAAGCAGATTGGTTCAGTACCTTTCATCAGATTCCAGTCGAGCGCGCGACTGAGCAGCGAACGAAAATGGTGCTGTACGTTCGGCAACAAAGTAGCTTTGAGCGGCGGCGCCTTTTTGGCTTTAGAACCTTCGACAGACTCTGCCGAGTTGCGCTGGAGACCGCAGAACAGACGAGCGAGCGACCGAACCACATGAGCACCACTCTGGCTGGTCACCACGGTCATCCACTCCTCGGCCAACAGCGCCGTCCAGTCGGCGAGCGAGTCGACGGCGTCGGCCGACAACGGTGTCGTCCCATCGGTCAGCGCGCACATCAACCGTTCGATCACTCGGCTCGCGCAGCCGGCCGTCAGCAAATCGAGTCGTCGTTTCCGCTTCAGTCGCTGGAGACGCACGAGAAAGGCGAGCGCGCTGGTCGAGTCGCTTGCGAACAGCGTCTCCACCAACCGTCCGCTCTCCTGGAAAAAGCACAGGTCGCCCTCGTGGCTTTCGCACTCTTCCAGGCATTTTTCGAGTAGTAGAGGATCTAAAAATCATATTTGATCATCCTAACATCGGTCATCGAAGCCGCTCACCGAAGTTCCCGTCACTTGTGTCAACCACGTTACGGAGGTAGGCCACCAGTTCGGTAGGGAACGTCTGTTCGCGCGACTGCAGTTCCGCTGACGAAGACGCTGTGTCATCCGTATGGTAACCGTATCCCGCGTTCGCAGAATAATCCTCATTCGACGCCCAAATGTCACCCTTCCGGTCAAAATTACTGCGAGTAGATTCGTAAGGACGCTTGCGACCAAACTCAGTCATCTGTTCAAATTGAGTCGTTTGAAACGATTGACCAAATTTCGTAATCGGTAACATGGATCTTATACCATGCAGGGACCAACTGTTTCATTGTACGGAAAGTCTGTGGTCTGAACTGTCATTTATTCAAGCATACAGCAATAGAAAAACGGAACTTTCGCAAACTGCTCAAAAAAGATTCTAATCACATATTAGCTGAAATTTCCGCCCCCAAATCACAAACAAAAAACAATTTCGAGTATAAGGGTCACTGCGACATGACACAAAGAAAAAGATTGAATACATGATCGATGGCAAAGGGCAAATACAACAACATTACGGCAACAATAAGTCTCACACGCTAGTGCTCTGGCTACTGAAAAAAGTATATGTGCGCAAATACATTAGCGCCACCCAATAATACACTGTCCCTTTTTCATGCACAAGCTGGGAACGAATAAAAGAAGTAGGTCGAACAGTAGATAACATCAAGTGTAATACGGTGCATTGAAGAAGAGCTCGTTTGCTTTTCAGCCTCGCGCGGTGGGATGGACTGTGAGATAGACGACAGAAACAATGCGAATAATGACGAGACGGCGCCATCACAAGATGTTGCACCTTCGCTTGCGCTTCGGCTTGTCCTTTTGCTTGTCCTTCTGCAAACAACAATTAGTGCCATACATATGTAAGGTTTTGGCCTATCATGTATGCTGGACAACCTACCGTAACCCCGAGTACGATTTAAGGGCTGCAGCCGTAGGAACCAATCGGTCTAAAAAAATTAGACCGAGCTCGGTCTAAAATCCGCTCACTCGATTGGTTGGATTTGAATTTGGAATAAATTGATTGGTCAAAAACCTCACTCGGTCTAAAAAAATTCGGTCGAGTGATTGGTTCCTACCGCTGCTGAGCAGACTCAACGGAAAACATCGAAAGTCACTTTATGCCCGACCAATTACCAATTATTCATAACGTCGACGTCACGAGTTCTTGGTAATTGGTCGGGCATAAAGTGACTTTTCGACGTTTTCCGTAGAGTCTGCTCAGCCCTTTAAGGACTGAGCAGAGTTAACGGAAAACGACGAAAAGTCACCTTTTGCTCGACCAATTACCAAGAATTTATGAGTCAACGGTAATTACACGCAGACATGCATATGACGCATACACGGTAAGTTTTAAAAACTGTCCATCCTATATCCTGGGTCCTGGGCAATTTAGTAGCCTGCCCTGCGTGAATCTCGCTGTTTACGAAGGGTTACCCGTGTATGATTAGTGCCACCGGCATGTCATCATTTGACAGCCAACAAAGAGCAACAAGACCCCTGCGCGGACGCAAAAGTAATGAGAATAAATATCAGGGTGGTTGGAGCGACGTACATGTTTGCGAATCTCGCGGACGAGAGTGTAGAAGGCGTCATCAACGCCCATGCGCGTCTTGGCGGACGTCTCTGCAAAAGGCGGCGAGGTGAAATCGATGCGCCGACAGAACAGCTCGACTCACCGACGAATGGAATGCCGTACGACCGAGCCGCGTCCTGCACCACTCTCATCTCGACTGCCCGCTGCGGCAGATCGCACTTGTTGCCCACCACTGAACATTTAGCCATCATCCGTTTTAAATCGCCGACTGAACGAGAAGCGCACACAAAAATACTTACAGACCATCGGCACCTCGTCGCTGTCTTTGACGCGGCGAATCTGCTCGCGGTAGTGAGCGATGTTCTCGAACGACTTGGCCTCGTTCACCGCGAACACCAGCAGGAAGCCCTCGCCCGTGCGCATGTACTGGTCGCGCATTGCGCTGCAACGGGACATCACTGATAATATCACTGATAATACGCATTCAAAAAAAGCACAGCGGCCGTGCGCAAAGATCTGCAGTGATAGGAACCAATCGGTCTAACTTTTTAGACCTCACTCGGTCGAAAAAGAGCTCACTCGATTGGTTGGATTTGAAATCGGAATAACTTGATTGATCAGAAACCTCACC
>JAQGAX010000778.1:0-14074 GCA_034698105.1 Plectus exinocaudatus
ACGTCCGCCCCCCCACGCCCCCCCCCCTGCGCACGCCCCTGATTAAAATAGCTTTTGATCAGTAAAGTGCGACAGATCTTAGTAATTGTAATTGTAATAGTAATAGTTGGGTGACTGCTGAAATTTAGTCATAGTATTGTAATTGTACTATTAATAATATTATTACTAAGTAATACAGTTTAGTAATTAGTACAATTGCAACACTGCCAACTACTGAGCCAGGATTCATGCCTGTGCTTACCTATAAAAATCTAATATTTTCCAAGTCAGTTATTCGGCTCAGAATAGAAACGTATACATTGTAAATGCTCATGGTGCGTTGTAAGAGTATTTACTTTCATCGGCAAGATAGCATTGCGCGTCACAAGCAGCCAGAGAAGGTTATCGGCGTGGGCCGTCAGACTGCACGCTCGACGCACAATGAATCATTCGCGCATGGTGCAATAGCATTACTCAACAAACTGAGACAGAAGCGAGTAGCAAATTGAAAGAGTAATTATTTTCATACAGTACAGTCACCAGTATTCAGCATCGCTACCAATATAAGTAAAATCACATGCAGGAAATCATCGTTCACCCACTTAAAGCCACCCATAAGCATGAACAAGTTACACGTAGTGAGTCGTAAAATTCTCAGCGTGGCTAAGAAAGACAGCAAACGCAAACATTCATGCGGCGACCAACGTTAAGATCGGTCAATCATCATGTTACCGTAATTTGTAATTTCAGCAGCGAAAGAAATATGCTTGCTGGAAAAAATACACGTAAAGGCACGCAATTCATCATCATAGACATACAGCTATATACAATAGTACACCGCACAGAACTCGATTCTTTAAAAATTAAAACGCACAGATAGAGCAATGAAAAGCAAGAATACTAAAATAAAGTCAGGTACGAATGAATTATTCAACGAATTTATAGTTTAAAATGCAAGTACCAGATTTTTCCGAGTAGAAGCCCGGGGCTTGTATTATAGTTTGGCTATTTTCACATTTTTCACTTTGGCTCCAAATAGAAGCCCTGGGCTTCGGTTTTTCTTTCTTTCTTTTTTGTTTCTTTTTGTTTTGTTTTTTCTATGGTTTAGAATAAAATACGGTTTTTCGCCGTCCGCAGCCGAATTTACACAAAAGCAGTATATTTCTTTGCTTTTCATGTGTTACAATACTTAACACATCTTCAGAGTATATAAAAAGTAGAGTAAACTGTGAAATAAGCTGCCGCTTATCAATAAAATATCTTCGCCGCCATTTTTTTGGACTACCATAATATTTTCAGTTGTTATTTTCTTATAAGTATTATAATAATTGATCAAATTTTGAACGATAATCAACAAGTATCCGTCTCTGTTAATGTAAAAATAGACCAATTTTACTATGGTATAGTGGAAACCGCAGGTTCATGGCCATTACTTTTATCTCCAAATAAAAGCCCTGGGGCTTGTATTTGGGGTAAATAGAAGCCCTGGGGGCTTGTATTTGGGGTACACGACAAAAACAGAGAAACGCAAATAAAGTAGTAATTGATCGAAATCTCAACGAAAAGTAATGAAGCAGAACGCAAGTAAATGGAAGACGCAAGACAAACAAAAAATTGAGTCAATAATCAGGATCATTTGAGAAGTAGAAATATTGGAAACTAAAAGTAAAGGAGCAGTATTTTAATTCGCAATTCAAGTAGAGGTACAAAAACGGAAAAGATGCAGTAATCCAATTTAAGAAACCAAATAATCGTACTTAAGGAGGCTTATGGATACATTTGATTACAGTTAAACTGTAAAAGTCAAGGCAGTGTACTCAAATATTGTACCCTAATAAATCGGCTTACGCTCAGAGGTGGGCACCCAAAATTTTTTGGAAGTACACAGACAGTACCGTGTATCTTCGATACTCAGCCGTCGACACTGATTTTCTGGAAGTGAAACGCTATAAGGCGAGGAACAAAATCGGGTGGGGAGTGCCTACCCCATACTCCCTTGTCCAAGTCTACCTGAATTGTATATTTTCTGTGCAGAGATTGATGGATACTGCAACTGGACCGAATCTTTATATATACCTGATATATTAATTGCTTACCTAAGCAGTAATTACGCAATAATCTAATGCAAAAAGGAACAGAATACAGAAAAAATGATTTTTGTTCGCGAAAAAATGTGGGCAAAGCGCAATACCATACTTGAGACGTGGCACTGTTGCGATGTAACCCAGTGCAATACAGGAACACGCTCGAGATAGACGGAATACCATAAACTAGGATGATGGCAATATTGAAACTATTTGTGCTCGTGTCAGCTATGGCGAGAAGCGACAGGGTGGGCAACGTGCGCGCACTGACTTGCGCGGCATTGTTTTGGACAGGGGAAGCAGCGATGACGAACTTGGTGGAAGCACAGGCAGTGAACTTGATGGAAGTACCGGTGAGGAAGTCGTTGGATGCACAGGTGAAGTGGTTGGCTGAGGCACAGGCAGTGTTGAAGGCGGAAGCCCAGGCGGCAAAGCTGACTGAAGATTTGGTGAGGCAATTGGCGCCTGTGGACGCTTCCGCACAATATGGGTATTTACTGGGTAACTGAAAAAAAGCAGATTTCAGCTTTGGAAGTTAGTTATTATATAATTAATTGAGCAGGGCACATTGCACAGATACTGTCATGCGCTTAGTATTAAAAATGATATTTTGTGCATGATTTAAACAACTAGAGGTAAAAGTAAGGTATATCAGAATCGTCATTTAAATTGTCCCAGGTGAATAAAATAGTCACTTTTTTGTTTGTCCCATATTGCTACTCCACTTCTACTGTATTGGACAAATATTGAAATGCTCTAAATAGCTTGCTTCTCACCAAGATTGTGAGGACGCTTGGAGTACATTTGTATCTTTGATTCAAGCACAAATGAGGATACTGTGGGTCACAGGTGGACGTGAGGGTATGGTCTGTGCAGCCCCCCTTCCCAAGAAATGTTTGCAACTTTGATGTAAAATATTTTTGCCGCATATTTTGGGTTTAGACTGTGTTGAATGGGGGTTTGGCCTCCCAAAAATTTGTTCGCAGATGGTGCTGTGCGAACCACCACAGCTAAGTGAAGCATATGGCACAGTCTCCTCATTTCATGAGTTATTGATGACGCAACTTTGAGCAGATAAGGCATGGAAGATCGAATAATTAGTATGCAATCCAAAATGGCACCAGGTAATGATTTAGAAACTAGCAATTCAATTCAAGGTTATAAGTTTAAGTGCCATAATTTTTAGCATAAGAATTAAGCTTGTTCACAGTGGGCGTTCTCCAAGCTAGATCTAATACCTTGGCTTGAATCTTCGCGGAGAAATAGGAGGCGGCGAAACGTTTCGTTGAGTTTGAGCAATCCTCTTGAACGTGGAATCTCTTTGATACACGCCGGCGAAGTTTTGGCTCTTTGAATTGGTGCAGCTTCTACCTCCGACATTGAAATCCACTGTCGTGACGAGTTTAGAGACCATCATTGGTTGATCATTGACGATTTGTGATGGATTGAGTAGATGAGGTGTGTTATTCTTTAGAATTTCATTTCGCATCGCACTGGCGTCTGCCTCTGTCCCTTCTTTTTCACTGGACATATCTTAATGGTTGAAGAAGGAGAATGACAAACACAACGGCCGATCGCTGGCTGTTCGGGTCGTACAAATTCTCTGCTTGGTTACAACCAAACCTCTCTGCCAGTCCAATGTATTTGAGCTTGCATGTGTTTGCACTTGGCCGGCGCTTGTAGCGCGACCTGCCGTCTACATCGTCTTATCGCAGACTTTGATCTTTAATTCGAAGTGTGTGTTATGAATGCGCGGGACCGATTCATATATGTGGTAGGAGAGGAAATTTCCACCAGAAGCTAAAAAAATATAAGGTCCGGGCGATTAAATACGGTAGTTTGTCTGTGCATCAATCCCATGTGATTGATGCCAAATGGTTCATGGACTGATAATTTTAAAAATTGCCTACCAGTCTTTCGCGCGACAAAAATATATGGGCAATTAAAAGGTACAAAATTTTTGTCTCCCTCCACTTTCACCGTCTTTGCAGTAGCCTAAAGGATCGGCATCTCCTTATTAAAATGTTGGGATGTATTATCGAAAATTGATTCACGTACAAGAGTAACATACAAAGTAATATTTTTCTAAAAGCAAATTCGAACAATTTTCACTATATTATATTATATTTCTTTTATTCACTGACGAAGAAATTAGTCATAGATTGCGCTCACAAACGCCGACGCAGATAAGCAACGTCATTTGTAAACGCCCATAAAATGAGTCTTAAGGAATGTGGTCACCCTCCTTCCCCCGCCCGTCTGTGTTATCTCACCATTCACCAATAGAGCGCAAATGTACCGTCGTGCACAATCTTCTGTCTTGATGTAATCTTTGCTTTAAGTAAGCTTGTGCTACATGTGCTACTAAGCTTTGCACTTTCGCGTTTGCCTGTATGAATACTTACCTCGTTCAACATCTCTTTATTGAGCAGCACTGTCTAGTTCAAAAAAATAGCTGAACCACGTCTATATTATAGCCGACTACTGCTGATGAACATCACAGTTTCAATTTAGCTAAATAGTTGAATAATCAGAGTACGACATCGAATTACAGCTGAGGAAAGACTGATCACAGCACACGAACTGAGCAAACAGGCAGCTTATACGCTTTTCATTATGACATAAAAGTCGCATAAATGAGAAACTTCTACAGCAGGAACAAATTATTAGTACTCTCTCATGATTCTGTAACGTCATGATGCTAATCGTCTTTATAGAGATTATACAGTAGATTTATAGATCATAGAAAAGCGTTTCGAAGGCGGTCAACTAGTTAGAAGTGACGTCGTCATCGGATGAATCAGATGCCTTCCATACATCAGCTTATCGCTCAGAGACCCATCTGATTTGAAGCTACGATTATACAGTGTAAACGGCGGGAAATGAAGTGATATGCAGTATATATAGGAAACAGTCAGGGGTCTATTTCACTAAGAACAGGAAACTACATTTCCGTCCACACAAAATGTAGTGTGGACGGAAATACCCCCAATCCGGTATCCGGGGGTTATTATACCCCAGAACGAGTAATTTTTTGGTCCGAATACCCCAGGTCGCCGGACCTTGGCCACCTTTGCTCCAAACCAAACTAGTAATCAAACTAGTAACCAAACTAGTTATCGTGCATATATCAGTAATTCTTCCCGAGCATTGTGGCGTCTCTCATCATAGTCTATAAATATTGCTATGACCATATTCTGTTCGATTTGGTTACCATAACATCTCTTGCTTTTGTACGCTACCATCGCCATGAAGTCTTTTTGCCGGCGCGAAGCGTCGGCATTATATAACCAGCCGGTCCGTCCGTCCGTCACACCTCCAGTTCGCATAGAAGCACAGGTCCAATCATCGTAAATATTTCGACTCACGGGTTTTCATGGACGCTGATTAGTATACATGTATTTTGTAGGTTTGTTCGTTCCACCCTGAATTACAGGACAATTCGCTTCGATAATTAAATTTTACACTATTTGAGCTGTGATTTGGTAAAAATAGCTCTTTGAAGGCGCTGAATGGCATGCGCTTATCAGTTTTCACGTACCACCTTAATTTATTGGGCAAATCAGCGAGAAAAAGATAGCAGAAACAAGTTAGAAAAAGTAAAACGGTTCAAATCGCAAAGCAATATACATTGCCTCAAATTAATAACGTATAAAGCGTTTTTCAACAATGACCTCTATGTGTTGAAGTTGTACGCGCAATTTTAAGAGCACAAATAACAGGGAAATAAAACAGCAATAGATTTGCTTGGTTTGGAGTTGAACTTCAATCGGTCACCTGATAGTCAATCGTACCAACCACTATTCTGCTGTGCGTTCTTCTAAAACAATAATGCTAGTAGGTACGAGCACGGTGATTTCAATTGTAACTCGGTATGTAAGAAAACTGCGTGCTCGTTCGTTTGTTGTATGAAGAGTCAACCCCAATGGGGTAAAATGATTAGGGGTTACGAGAGCTGTATAAGGTAACAAATAACTGACACGAAGTTCCAGACTTCCAATCAGCCCTACGGCAACCCCTGACAACCGCGATTTTGTTGTATATAATGCACGACACGCGACGCAGATAAACAAAGTGCTGTCGTGTTCGGACATGTTATAAAATTTGTTCGTCGTGTTTCCTGTCGTTTTCTCTCACTCGATTGTCGAATACTGCGGAATATGTCATTGCGGTTCAAATCTTTCCTTTTTCACTATATCGTCTTCTCGTTGTTCGCTATATTTCGCTTCATTACTGTAATATAAATTGTTACTTTTTCTACCATCACCGTGTGACGATATTTTATGGCATTCGAATATTCTCATACGACTCATGGTCTGCTCAATGCCGATAAGTTATACATATGGCTGGCATAAGACTGAAAAGTTAAAATCGGTTCATTCGAAAAAGTAAATCGATCAGCTTCAAACTTCGATTGCACAATACATTGATAGACAGTGATTTGAGTGCCCTACAGAAATAATACCGTGAAGGCTCTACATATAAGGCTCATAGTACGTCTGTTGAAAAAATAAGCTCGCTTGATTGAGCAATTTTGGAAAGCAGCAATTGCGTGTCTTACCGATGAAAATGTTTAGTAATTACACTCAGCATTAAAGAACCAATGATCCACTGCATTAAAATGATAAAATGATATTGGCAAATTTAAGCGCAAAAAGTTTAATCTACAGGGCAGACAAAAATTTACTTCAAGGGTTTCATCGGCTCCTACGTGGCATTGAAGCATAAATTTGAAAGCGGATGCATACAACAGAAATCCTAGCACCGAACTTAGAAAATGTTCCCAAATTTGTTGGGCGAGAACGGATCGATCGGCTATGCAATTCACCCGGTTTTAGAATGAGCATTTTGTTTTTTGAAAATATCATAGCCGGTCGATCAGTTCTTGCCTAATAAATTTGGTGTCATTTTCTAAGTTAGATCCTAGGCTTTCTGTTATAAACATCCGCTTAAAAAATTATGCTTTCAATGCCAAGTAGGAGCCGATCAAACCCTTGAAGTGACTTTTTGCCCAACCTATATATAAAGCAGGTTTTAGAAAAGTAGTCGGTCCCCGGAACAATTAAGGTGATCCTCATAAATTCTCTCATACATACATATGCACACAGTCAGAACGAGAACTGGCTAGGATGAAGGTGATTTCAAGATGAAGATCGAAGCATGAATCATTCGAATGACATTACATATTTCAATGTCATCAAATGACGTCACTTGTTTCATATTTTAATAAACCGCCATCATCCTGCCGAGATGATATCGCTAATCGACTGCTGTTGATTGATTCAGACCAGCCGGGCGCACGCATGGGATTGGTTGTTCATGACGTGACTTCTTCTTGCTGCTCCTGCAGTTAGTCACCATTGTGTTGAGAGCTAAGCGCTCCGAATGTAATAGTACTTGTGCTCGAACATGTAGTCGTGCACCTGTCCTGCATCTCTATGAGTATAAAACTCCATTTTATTTGTTTTGAATTTAAAATTTGGACTGCATATTATTAGTATTAAATATTTTGCCTTGTTTCATTTCGTGCCTGCTTCATTGAAAATTTGCTGCGGTCTTGCAAAATCCTGGGGCAGTAACGTGTAACTGAACTTGAAGTATAAATCGGATCCATCATAAGATGCATAACTCACAATCTATTTGTCATAAGTTATCTTGTTATACGTTGCGATATTATGAGCTTATTGTATTATTTGGAGTATACACATGCCATTAGTGTTTTTCGGTGTTTGACGATGCCGTTGTTCCGTTATATTGTACTTTTCACACATCGTGTAAGCGCCATGCCTTCGGTGTCCGTAGCTTTCTCGAGCAATGCTTATGAAGAGGAACTTACTTAATATCAAAAAACTTAACAAAGTGCAACTAATTAGTCAAAATACTGCAAACATAAAGTCTTCATCATAACATAATGATTAAACTGTCGATCACGGGCAAATTGTATATAGTTTTTGTGGCACAGTGCTCATTTTCGTTGCAATTTGTCAGGAAATTGGCGGATACTATCAAATATAGCACTGTTTTGCTTTGTTGCTATTGTGTTTGGTTGTTGGCAAAACTCTGAGGTGGACATTGGGATTGCGCGTCCCAGACGCTCAGACATATCAAAGCAACTGTAGGCAAGTAACTTTGCCCAGAATTTATTTATATATGATTTAACGTTCTTCCGCACGTTCGACTTAACGTTTGTTCAGAATGCGCGAGGGAAGAGAATGTTTTGTAGAGAATGTTTTGCAGGGTGATAAGTTTTGTACCGCAGCATTTAATTCATCACTCTGGAACCGTTCAACGTTCAACGTAATCACTTGGTTTGACTCGCTCAAGTTGTCGGCTGCGAGGTTCAGTACAATCTCAACTATTTAACGTATCCTCTTTTAGCCGAAATCATTCGTTTGAGACGTTCGTGGAATGTATCGAACTTGGCTCGGAAGTATTTTTTGGGGATATTTTAGACGATTCTGTTTCTGGAGCAGCTTTTAGTGAGTCAAAATTGGTTTGGGTCTTAGCCCTTGCTTCCTGCTCCAAGTGCAAGTCCGGCCGAGTTGGATTGAGCCATTCTTCCTTCGACGCAAAGTCGGAAATTTTCATACCATTGAGACTCAATCAGTCCTCTGCAAGTTCGGCAGTGTGCGCAGGCGTCTTGCTGATAGGTCAAAGGCTGGTTTTGCTAAAATTTTTCTTCATTCTTTATTCCATCATTGGTCTATTTTAGCTCACTTTAAAAATTGTACATTTTCAATGCTATCCATATCCATTCAAATATTTATGTCCTCTGCAGGCATGGGCACCGATTTGGGCTTGGGGGGTTATGGTCGACTGTCTGGGTGGGTTATATAACCCCCCAATAGGATGACCAAGGGGCATGGGTACCTTATTATCTTATTATAGGAAAAAAAATTTTCGCCCCGTCTTGGCGACCTTTTTTTTTAAAAAGGTCTTAGTCCTTAGTCGCTTCGGCGGTGAGTACCCCACGCCCATTTTTGGCCTTACGTATTCTAAATTAATCGCCTACCCAACACAAACCGATAAACGTTAAACGTTATCTTTCCATAACAAGAAAAAGTAAAGACGGTAACGCAACACAATTCCAATTTCCCACTTGCCTGCGAAACTATGCTAACGCGTGAATGAGAAAGTAAACAGCAAAGTAAGCGGCCTACGTCCAACCGCCCAGGCGGATTGTTTACTCTTTGCTTTATCAACAGATCTGACTGTAAAAGCCGGCGTAAAAGGGAAGAAAAATGTATAGTTGTGCAATCATGTCGCATTGAGAAGGTATGGTTGCGCGTCACGCACATAAGGCGCCGCTTAGTCGACTCTTGCAGCAATAAGACATGAATTTTTGTTTTGCGAAATTGCTGACAACTCAGCCCAATCTTATCTCCCAGCCCTTGATGTATTTCATTACGGTATCCTGTATGTGTTGTTCACACTGTGGAAGAAAAATAAGACACCACAGATTTCATTGTAACTTTGTAAATTGTGTACAAAATATTTATACATGGAATTCAAAAACTTTGAATGTCGACCTAATTTTTTTCTGATTGTTATTTGAATGCGCGATATTTTGCCTCGCATATTTTTGTTACTTTTTGAAATTTGAGACAGAGACTGGCTGAATATACAAGTTTTAGGAGAAATTCTACAGAAAGGAAATAGCAGATCAATATCGTTGACCTTTTTGTTCATCACAACCATGAACGAGGAGCATTTGGATTTAATGCGTTTAACTGACGAGTTCAATGAATCAGGCAGCCGATTACCAGTGAGTGTGATTGATAATCTAGACTTCGCGGTCTCAGAAGAGTAGACACTCTCCTTTGAAATTAATAGTGGACGGGTCGATTTCATGAAACTAATCCAACATTAGTTTTATGAAGCGGGCTCGACTGTTTTAGTAATTTAGGTTGGTTAGAGGTATGAAAGTATGCACCTTTGAGATTCAAAGTTTTCATTGAACTGCCCAAAATCAGCCGCTCAAAGCGTTCCATAACATGCATAAAATACAGATCTTGAATTCTTGACCAGGGATGTGCAGTACAACAAGGCTAGATAAGAAAGTAAAAAAGTAGAGAAGGCGATCGAAATGTCAGTGCCTCGAGAATTAGAATTTCTCAATTTTCGATTAACGATAACTATCGGTTTAAGAATTCCTAGCTTTTCTCAAACCTATGTCGCATTGCTATTGAAAGTTAATAACTTTTAACCTTTCCAGGCAAAAAATGCGACTCATAACGTGAATTGGACCATTGGCGACAGAGATTGTGTTGATTCAGAAAGCAAAAATGCAGCAGAATACACATATGAAGATGATTCGAAATTATCATCTATCTTGCTTCCGATTCCTAAGAGCGAGGAAACTCGCAACTTTAATATTGAAATCGGAGATCACTCTGGTCATAATTCAAAAAGCGAAAACCACGGAAATTTCGAATTTAAGTTCGCTGAAGGATGTGCATCCACAATCAATCTCATTTTATCTGTTGGCGACGTTGGCGGACAGAATGGAAATACCCGAAATAGTGCGATAATAGAGCTCAATAATGAGAAACTTGTCGAGATCACAAGAACTAAGCAAGAAAGAGAAACAAGAAAATTTCAGTTTACCTGTTCAACATCAGGTCCATCGTCATTAGCTCATTCCCCAGAACTCGTCAGCAGTAATAGAAGAGCAGCTAAAGCGACATCTAAATTTATCAAACCACCTTACAATCGACGATTGCTGAATAAAAGACAAAATAATGGACTTGATCGTAATGAGCAGGCAAAAGCACGCAAGAGAGTGAGAACTGCCAAAAATTTGCACAGAATGTCGAACACTGGCTGATGGTCTTAGGCCTACCTGGGGGATACACGCCAACCCAGCGGGATCGAAAGCTTTATGCATTTAGACCAAAGGCTGAAATATTTGAAATACCTAGATTTAGATTTTTAGGCGATGTGCCTGCCATAAAGAGCGACATGATGCTTGATGACTCCTTTGTACATAATTGGGTTTCCAGGCATTCGAAAATTAATGTGTGTATTTGTTGAAAAAATAGTGTAAGAAACAGAAAAAAGGGAGAAGTTATAGAAAATTGATCTATTCCATATATTATTGCTTAATTTTATTTCATGGCAGACAGATCGCCGAAACGTAGTTCAGAGGTCAATCGTCCATATTTTACTCAAATAATAATCAAATTCCTTTATTTATTCAGATAAAAGTATGATTAATCGCACAACTAATTCACTAAGCTTCATTTTAATAAGCATCGCAACATAGGTGTCCGAGGCCGGGGTGGTTTTAACCTTCTCCGGAGGGGAGAAGGCTGACCAGGGGGTCCAACCCCCAGACCCCCCGGTTACACCTATGCACTGCATTCGTAAATACTTCTATATAAAATTCTACCACTATTATTCAGTATTTGCCTTTAACAAAACTCTGTTCAAGTGATCTATCTGGGCGAAAAGTCAATGAATTGAGCAATTTTTTTTGCAAAAATTCTTAATTGAAGAATCGAACAATAAAATTTTAGAATATTAACTATTGCAAAACTTATTCAATAAGAATTATTTCATTACTTTCCGCCCGCCTTGTACATACTATATTTTCGTCCGCGGCCATAGAAACTCATTCAGTTCGATCTGCTTCGTTTTAAGGAAAACCGCTAAGTTTTGGTTCCGCCATATTTAATGCAAAATAGATTCAGATTCAAAAAATTGATGATGATTGTATTTTAATTTCAGCCTTGCAATGAACGTGCGCGATCTGGTTCGAAGAAAATAGTTGATCCTTGAAACAAAACGAGCATCAATCTTTAGTTGCGTATACGTTCGGGTTCTTTGCTTCGGCAGCATATTTTCAGTCGACATATGTAGTGTATAGCACTGTTTAAAAAATTCGATTTGTTGACTCTGCGGTCATGAATTTAATTTACTGATTAGTACATATTTCAATTTTCATTTCAAAATGCCCAAAGAATTGTTACGATTGGCGCAATGGGTAGGACGCATTTAATGTTAGCGTGAATATTTGAGCATCGTTTAATGTGACGGTAATGATTATTAATCGAGGTTCGTTTTCGATTTTCTGCTGAAGTTTGCATTACTAATAAACTTATTGCTCCAGATAGTTAATTGAAAATTTGCAAACGATTATACAAGGCAGCAAAACTGTAGGATCAAGAACAATTACATTTATTCTGAACAGAAATGCCTCCACTAAAAATGTGTCGCGAAAGTAAAAATAAAAGATATTGGTTAAACAAACAGGCATGGGAAAATCTGACTTCAGTTTACGATCAACACACCACATAAGAAATAATGTTTATTCGATAAATAAAAGACTCGCTTGGGAAGAAAAATGGCTATTTATTTTGTACTCAGTACGAAATGTTTAGATCAGTGACAGCATATTTGGATAGGCTAAAGACAGGAAAATTTTCTGTCGAAAAACCGTTTCACATCGAAAATTTTGAGAAAAAGGCTGCATTCTTGTACCTACCGTATTCTAGGGTATAGAAGTCGTTGACCATCAGAGGGAGGTTGAAATAATAGTAATACACGCAGAAATAGTAGTACACCCTAGAGAGAGTTTGAAATAATAGTAGTACTGCACTACTATACCCTAGAATACGGTATTTTAAAATTGCTTGTTTATTCAGATTATTGAAGCTACGATTCTAACTATGAATGATTTTTGAATTATGTACGTAGTTACATGTACCACTGGTTTAATCAGCAAATCAGCAATGCCTGCTTTCCGGAATCTTTCTGAAGAATCATATCAAGAGCCACTTCGGATAAAACATAAGTAGTGGTATCTGCCCTTCCTTGCATTTTGCAGTTCTTTTAAACTACCTTTTCTTTACTGGTTACTTTCTCTGCAAGTTTTTTGGGCAGTCTGAGTAAGTGAGGTTGACGCAATTGAACTAATATTTTCAATATCACATATATCTTATCACAAATCCACCGCTTTCAAAGTTGCCGTTCAATGATAGCCAAGGTACTATAGCTCATATCCCTAAGGTACTGGTACTGGCGTTATAATAGGTAGGATTAATTGGGCGCTCTGACGTCATCAAATGAGGTTAAAAAAGCTCAGTTCCCCATTTGATTGTGATTAATTTTGTTCCGACCGAAATCGCTGTTGAATCCCGTGGCTTGGATTATTGTGTCCGACATTCACAATTCACGTGGTTCTATGTATTAATGTGAAACCGAAAATCGAACTGTCACGGTCTCTTGCTTCGTTAAATTGGCCGATTTATTGAACTCTGTGAACAGCAAAGCGCAGTATAGTACCAAGGTTTAGCCTGTAGCTCTGAGGTCGCCTTCGCTTCCTCACCCATTTTTTTGCACTGCAAGCGCTGATACCTTTACAATCTTCAAAAACTGATTGAATTTCTCTCTTTGACATCCTACGAGGTCTGCATTGCCAGTCTTCAATGAGAAGCAGTCGTCTACTCGTTAATAAATGTTGAAGATGTTTGATTTTGGTCACAAGCAAAGATTTAAAAAAATGGAAACTGATGAAAAATTTTCGATTTACTATTCTTGCTTATGTTATTTTTCTGTAACAGGAAACATGGAAAGACAACAAAATTTAACAGTTTGTTTTCGTACGATTGCTCTTTACTGGTTTAAATTTTGTTTCAACAGTGTGACTATCGTCAACATTTGAAAACGAGTGAGCAATAATTGCTTCCATTGAAAAATGCGTAAGTCGCATAATTTTGAATTTCGAAAAGAAAAGCTAAATTTTAATATTGTAGTTTACTATGATTCATTATATTCACCAATTGCTTGCAGAACAACGCATATTGATTCATCATGTAGGGCAAATTCGTCTTTCATTTATTGTGATCCCATCATTGCTTCGAGTTCTTCAGCTGCTTCGGTTCCTGCTTCGAGTCTTGATTCAGTAGTGTCAGCTTCCGTGCTCTTTTGCTTCATTCCCAAGGAATCAGATTTCTTTGCTTCTCTGGCCGACGGTACGCTCAATGCTTTCTTTGTTTTCATCCAATATT
>JAQGAX010000779.1:0-14065 GCA_034698105.1 Plectus exinocaudatus
GTAAGAATTAAATAATTGTACAGTTGCCGATAATGCCCCTGAATTTCAGAATCGCAAGAAGAAGTCAGGAGTTTTTTGCTAAAAGATTTGCTGCCCCAAAGCACGAACGTTTTTTACCGCTACGAAGGTTCCCTGACAACGCCAGGGTACCAAGAAGCAGTCATTTGGACGCTGCTGGCCGAACCGGTCAGCGTTACCGAACTCTAGGTACTGTCATTTTAATATCTGCGAATGAATACTTTTCAATATTCTCAAACCAGTAAACACTTGGAAGAAAATGATCTGAAGCGGCAGAACAAGAAAGTTGATACAGACCCCTTTGTATATTGCTGACTTGCCGCAGGGATATTCTTTGCTTCCCTAGCTTTCTATTTCATTACTTTACAGTTTCAAGATGGTCCGACAAAGTTGCCATTAATCGGATTACAATTATTCTATTTCTACCGTACTCAGATTTGCAGTTTTGAACTGCAACGCAACGCATGGCAAATAGCCAAAGCGAGCGAGAGGTTACGTAACGCATGTTAATCCTCAATCGACCGCGCTAACCGGCAAGCGAGCGTGTTAACAAGTGATCAACCGCTCCACGGGTCAAAATCAATCAATAAGTTATCTCGCCGAGGTAATTCTATAGTATCTAAGCGTTACGTAACGCAGAGCTCGACACCCCCGCCCCTGCGTAACGCTCGCGTAACAGGGGGTCCGCGACACCCCCCTCCCAAAGCGTTACGTAATTTGTGTACACCGCCTAAGTGATGTTCACTGTATATCGGAAGCCGGCAAACATCAGCACTGCCCAGTGCTGTGAGCCATTCATATATTACGTAACGCGAAGGGAGGGTGGTGTCGTATCTTTTGTTACGTTACCAGTTTTAAATGACCTCGGCGAGATGATCTGTCGATCATATTGACCAGTCACCGCCTCTCGCTCGCTACTTACCTACGTTACGTAACGAGGGGGGGGGTCGGACGCTTTGCTACGCATGCGTTACGGGAGGGGGTGTCTGAAAAAGGTCGAAAATCGCGTTACATAATATATGAATGACCCCTGACGTTGCTTCAAAATATTATTATAACGCAATTTCTATTATCGACGAGCACCCAATTTATATTTCACTCAATACTTGCGGATTTACAATGATCGGATCATTGCGCATTCCTCCTATCATTTAAGGCGACCATAGATTCAAGGTTGCTTACTGATGGAAACTTCTTCGAGTCAGTTTGAGCGGAACCTCCTCCTTTCCACCAGCAATCATCCTGCTTCTCCAAGAACGCATGTCCGCTTCGTACGACTTCCACTCGGCTTCCAGTTGGTCAGCATATTTCTAAACAACGATAACATCTTATGGGTAAAACAAAGGCTCTATTGGTATCGTGCCGGTTTGCATTTAAAGTTGTTCCTTTCAAGAGCAGTTGGAATTTCAAGCTGTTTCTCATAAGAACAATCAATACTTAAAGTCAGTGATGGTCAGGGGCCGGCCCCGCAGCCCCGTCCGTTCCCAAAAGAAATGACGGGGCCGAGGCCAGAAAAATTGACAGGGCCGGGGCTGGGGCCGAAAATTTGGTGGCGACGCCTGAACGGAACCGAAACATGATACGTCTGTATTAGCCTTGAAATACTTCGACGAAAGACCATTTTCTTTATCTATCAAAAGTTCTTATTTTGAGTCAAGCTAATGTTATTTAGATAAATCATGATGTTTTTAGAAAATTTTAAACATGTTGGTTCGTTACTGTACGAAAAATAGCTTGGGGCCTGGGGCCGGGGCCGATTTTCGAAATATTTTGGGGTCGGGGCTTTTTTGGAGGAAAAACGGGGCCGACCGACCCCTGAACATCACTTCTTAAAGTTGTTCATTATAAGAAAAGTTAGTATTGGAAGTTGGTCCTTATAAAAATAGCTTGAATTAAAATGATTCCTTATGAGAGCAGTAGTTATGCGAGCCGCTGACTACACAGAATTTAAAAATTCACGCTCTCAGCTAGGAAGGTGCGATCTGCACATCGAATTCATCGACCTCTTTCTGCGCCTCATCCATCTTGTTCCATTTGATGGCGACTAGACGAATCAGTTGGGGCGCCTTCAGCTGCTGGTTCTGCGCCTCGGCCGCCATCTCCGTCACCAACAGATTGAACGGTTGAAGAGGCGGCTGCTTCGGCATGGCGTGCTCAATGGGAGAATTGCTGCGTGAAGATTGCCGTTTATTGGCTGACGCCTGCTGTTGCTGAAATGTCGTCGATTAGAAAAATTGCGAACAAATTATTACTGGTTTCAATCAGAGAGGAAACAAACTGGCAATAGTTAAGCCTGGGGAAGTACTAGTTAGATGTACTTTTCTGCAGAATAACTCCAATCTTACCCGATCTGACGCGACCTTGGACGATTTTCTCGGCTTCAACGTAACACCTTCACGATCATCAGCGATCATCATCTTTTCTTTCCATTCTCGCACTCTCAACTCGTAAACAGCTCTGTCGTTCGCATACTGCTCGACGTACTTCTGTGAATAATACAGTCAAAATTTCTAAATGGGGACGAGGGATAGTAAGAATTTGTCCCATTTAAAACCTTTCCCATTTACGAGTTTAGTCGCAATTTTGTACTGGGTACAAATAAATTCAAATGACGCACCGTACTACTCAATTATTAGATTATCAGATTTAGCTCTATCGTTGCGGGACCACAGGTTTGTACTAACATTACATTATTACGCTTTAAGCGCTTAATGTTGAACATCAGTTGAGTTGAGTGGCATACGACCTTTTAGCAGTAGTACCAAAGTTCGATTTCTGGATAAAATATTGGAAAGATTTAATTGTACCTGCTTCTCACTATCCGGCATTGTTTTCCACGCGGCAGCCGCGGCTTTCCCCAACTCTGTCGCTGTAGTATGCGCGAAACTGGAATGATTTGCCCCATAATAATCTTTCAAGAACAGCGTGAAAGAAGACGGAGGACGCTTCGGTCGGCCATTGAGCACCTAAA
The DNA here is from genome assembly GCA_034698105.1 of Plectus exinocaudatus. Classification (NCBI taxonomy): domain Eukaryota; kingdom Metazoa; phylum Nematoda; class Chromadorea; order Plectida; family Plectidae; genus Plectus; species Plectus exinocaudatus. The sequence goes on from JAQGAX010000779.1 coordinate 2,990, forward strand.
ACAATCATCAAACTGTTACCATCATTTCAACAGAGCTACAGTAGAAGTCTACTATGCCAAAATGTTAGATGATTCCGACGATGATATAAACAGAACTCTTCGTACTTACCGCTCTTTCCTGCTTAGTCGTTGCACCCAAATCTGTGCGCCCTTCTGCGATCATCTTCGCTTTCCAGGCACGGATTTTCAACTTGTAGTCAGCGAAAGCGAAAGAGTGCTTATCGATATACTTCTAAAACACAAACTGGGTATAACAATCATCAAACTTGTCATAACAGATAATATAAATTGCTCCTCATTTATCAACCATTTGCGTGTATCGATCGGATTTGACGGGTCCCATGCATCTTTTTTGTACAGGGCAAACATCGAACGTAGGGAAAATCGCCTAGAAGTATGACTTAGCGCCGTAACTGCTGGCCGTCAAATCGGCCCGCAATTTATTCACGGCGGTTCTCAATGGTAGAACTAATGCTCAGTGTAACATCATAAGCCATGCCTTATAACGATTATATTCTCAGAGACGTGTTCGATAACATAAAAAATTAAACCTGCTTCTCCGTGTCATCTAGCCTTTTCCAAGCATCAGATACTGCCTTGAATCTTTCGGATTTGCTGCATGACTTCATGAGCTGCATCTCCGCGCAGCCGCTGGAACTCTTCCAATAATCGGAGTAAAACAAAGAATGAGGCACTGCCGGCCTCTTTGGTTTCTCACTGAGAATTAGAGCCTGAAACAAGAAATATTTTGACTGAGAATGAGCCTGAAACTAAGGAAAACAATAGATGAGAAATAGTAAGCCTAATATGCAGGGTTCACAGTCGCGATTTTGTTTATGACAAAGATCTTTCAATGGATCACCACAGCACCTATATGTGATATTTCTATCCATTACAATAAAGCGGCTCTGAACAGTGCGCTAAACAGGGCACTAAGAAGCTGACGAGCTTTGGTATTAAAGAAAGTGTTCACCTCGGCAGCTGTCTCTTCGCTAGTCTCCACTTTTCCCTCTCCTTTCAACATCCTTCTCTCAGCTGCCAATATTTTCTTCTCTTCCTTTTCGGCTTTTATTGTCTCCGTCGCCAGCTTTTTCTTCTCAACCACAGCTGACTTTATTTGTGAACGCCAGTCCGCATTATGACGTAGTGCCTTTTGTTTGTACGCCTTAAATTAGTCACATTTATCTTTGAATATCAATTACCCCACTCACAGTACAAAATTTAAACTTGAGTTTGAATTCTTAGATCTTCAGATTTTAGCTCAATCGTGGTGGGATCCCATGTTTTGCCAAGAATCTTCACCAAGAATCCATTATTGATTCTGCGTTCGAGTACGAAACAATGATTCAGTAACGCGTATTAGCCTGATCGTGGTGAGACCAAAACTCTATTTTGTGGTTAACCTATCGATACATTTGGACTATATTTTGATCGGAGTTCCCCTTGCAACAGAACCATAAACTCAACCATACCATTCGTTCTTCAGTAGATATCTTCTTCCAAAGTTCAGCAATGACAGGACTCCGCAACTCAATGGTCATCGGCAGATTCAGGTGTTTGTTGGCCGAGAAAAAGTCTCTAACAAATTCGGTATAACCAGTTTTGCTAAAAAAAAGACGATTGCTATTAGTTGGAATTCAGAGCAATTAAAGAGCGATATAAATGCTGGCTTCAATGGACCACAGATAATTACGTGATTGTTGGTTTATCTGAACGAATCTCGATAAATTATAACCTTCGCAGGTTACATGGGGTTTAAGGGTACCCTCAATAGGATCTATGTGGACAGAAATTGCAACCTCTGAAAAATTAGCGAAAAAACGAAAGGGGGAGTTTAGAAAATTGTGCATGGCGAAATTTTACACCCTCGCTCGACAATGGGCTGACACTCACCCCTTCCGCGGATCCCTAGTAAACCTACGAAACGAACCTCATGAATTCGGTTTCGCTCGTGTCCACATAATAGGGCACAAAAAATACAATAGGTGCAAACAGCGACAAAACTTACCGTTTACTTCTATCGTGACCAGAGTCATCAAACTGCTTTCTCCATTCTCGAATATCCAGCATGTACTTAGCCATTAATGCACGATTCTCATCAATATACTTCTGAAAGTTTAAACATTATTGCGTCTCATTGCAGAAGTTGGAAAAACAAACGCAAGAGGTGAACAGATTTTAAATTATAGATGGGGTCGGTCCACCGGTACCGGTACCGATTTAATCGGTGCACCGATTAATTTTGGGGTCGGTGCACCGGACCGGTACCGGTACCGATGCGATTTTCGTGGACCGATTTAAGTACCAGTATCGATTATTTGGACCTTGCAATGTAATTTGGACCGGTACCGGACCGATACCGATTAAACAAAATTCGGATGGACCGAGTACCGGACCGGTACCGATTAATTCTTGGACCGACGCATCTATATTTTAAATGAGCGTTAAGCGAAATGAGTACTTAACACATTCTTAATTTTCTACATTGGGACTGTCCATAAATTACGTCACGCTGTTTTTCCGACACCCCCTCCCGTCACGCTACCGTCACGCTGCAGTCGACCCCGGTGACCCACCCCCTTCCTATGGTTAAGCATAGCAATGACGTCATAGCGTCGCGCGTCCGTCACAGGTCTTCTCAGACACCCCTCCCTCAAAAAGCGTGACGTAATTTATGAATGGCCCATTTGGCGTTGAATAAGATCGACAGCTATCAATCATAATCTTCGAAATCGAGCACAAAATAGTAATACTTGGGTTTCTACTCGCAAAGAAAAACCAAATGGTAACCCTGGGGGTTCTTATTCAAATAAATCCGGAACAGTATGTATTATACCAACCTGCTTCTCTGGGCAGTCCAGCTGCCGCCAAGCTGCGGCAAACGCCTTCAGTCGGTCGGCATTACTAGAAAACACTTGATCCTTGATTGTGGCCATGATAGTGCGAACAAACAATATATGCGGCGGGGGTGGTCGTTTCGGTCTATCACTTAGAATGGTGATCAAATCCTGAAAATCAGGTGAACATATATTACATGTCGCAATGTAATGAAAAACCAGAAGAAGCGGTAAATTCATCTTTGAAAAAAAGTAGACGGGGGGCATACACGTCTTAACCATCGATCAGAGCATGAATACAATGAAAATCGAACAGTATATGTCGATCACTCTGGTGTTGATAATTCGCTTATATCGTTACTAATCTCGTTGTCCATCTTTGGCACAGGTCAAACATTGCCATTAAGCATTGCAATCAAAAGCAGAGATTTTGGGATCCAAGAGTTTCTTTTTCAGATAGAAAACAAACCTTGTTCGAATTCGCATCGTCAGTATCGCTTATAATTTCTTTTGCCATTTCCGGTTTCTCACTTCCAATTGCATATTCTTGCTCAGAAACATACTTTGAAGGCGTAATATCAGCAACGATTTCTCTTGACTGCAACTTGAAGCTGTTGCTGTCGATAAATACACTTTTCATTTCTTCACTCTTCTCTTGAAGAGCAGCAGTGCTCAGATAGGCATTACTCTGCGGCTTTTCGCCATTACTTCTGCTCGAGTCCAGTATGCGGTGAAGGAGAGCTGAAGAAGGCCTCGAGAGCGGTCTATACCAAGTCAGTCGAGTTGCTGACGACGATATCTTCTTGCTCAAAAGCATAGCTGAATAAGATGATTAATTTCTTCGCACCACAGAGCAATAATAACAAAGTTTAAGTTGAACAATTGCTCATCATAGGTCGCTCATTAAAAAAGATTGGTTTACTTCAACTCAGTTTGTTTCTCTCGATGTATTTCTTTCCAACGCATTTTGTTCTTTTCTTAAATAAAATCTTTATCGCAATAACAATTCAAATGGTCAAAGCGTTGATGTCGCTTAGAGTTCGCTAGTTACTGTAATCAGTTTTTCGTTTCGAAATTCTAGTGATCCAACCATAGAGACAGTATCGGTTGTAATTTAACTAACGAAACTCACGGAGCGAAGAGTGACCCATCCCTCATAGTGCTGCGCTTCGTGGAATAGAAGAGTGGGAAACAAACATCTCAAGACCGAGAGGCATGTCCGCCTTTTTCACTTTGTCATTCCAGGAGCATTTCCTTCTGTATAATTACAGTTGTGGCAAGTGAAGTGTTTGGTCAGAAATGATGGGCGCTGGAAAATTTGTCACACCCTCGTCATCTCTTACCAAACGCCATACATCCTACAATTTTAATTACAACAATTTAATAAACAGACCCCAGTTAGTGATTGAAAGAGATCTCCGATCCCAATAATTTTTTGGTATGAAGTCAAATGAAACAAGGACGTCATCAAAAGGATGCGATAATCCAACAAAGAATCGAATTGTAAATACAACTGATGTGATTTTTGGCAGTTTTGTGAAGTACGCCTCAGCATACAACTTCATGATAAACCAGCATACATCGGCGTACACCAACATATACCCTAAATACAGCTGTAAAATAATGATTCTCAGCCAATTTACAACATCCGATGGTGGAAATATGCTAAAGCTCCGCCCAAGCGGCATTCAATAGAATATCAACTATTGATTGGACAGGATAGGCCACGCCCAGGTCTGCCCGAGCAGACTCTGTCTGCAGTCGCTTTGCTACTTGCAGCACAGTTCCTTATCAACCCATGCTTCGACCGACGAGAACGTTCTTAGAGCGTGCAAAGCAGGCAGCTCCCATTCACCATTTGCTACGTTAGAGCGGCCTGTAAAAGTTGCGTGCAGCGAAGTGACATATTATTCATCTGTTTCTACCGTTTAGTTCAGATTGTTCATCAACCGGTAATAATATACAGTTTTATCCATTCTATATAATATACAGTTTTATCCATTCCATAAAAGTACAAAGTGCAAGCCTAACGTGAGCACTGAAACTAATGAAGTGGTCTCAATGCAGGTCGTTGGGTTAGACGCCATTGAGCCCAAACTAGACTAGTTTGTGCTCCTCTTTTTATCCTTATACGTCCCAAACGGGTCTTGATTTCGGTGGGTATCCTGTAATGTTTGCCCCCTAGGTCATTTTGAGTCCCCATTTGTGGTCACTTGTCCTTAAAGTAGTCAGTATGTTCAGGGGTATTCAGGTAGCCGAGTCGAATGTTACAATTAATTTTCATATTCGACCCCAATTTTGGCATTCGATCATGGCCGCGAGAGATATGGTGGCCATATAACTAGAAGGTACCCGAATAACAGACAAAATTGCTGGGAAAGTAGTTGATCGAAAATTGGTATATTTTGGAAAATTGTGAATAGAATACGACACGATACACGATACAGAATAGAACTCGATAGAATTGAGTTTTAGCCGCCTGAAGGTGATATGACCCCACCCAGCCCATATTTTTATAGGGTAATTACCCACCCCCCCCCACCGCCAAACCATGGTAACCACGTTTGCCCAATTTTCACGGCGATCTGAATGGATATGAAATTGATCCCAATCGAATATATATAACCTTTACAGGCCCACAACGATCAGCAGAACTCTCTAGAAAATGTCCGCCCACGAAGAGCATCACGCTGGTCACGCCCACCACCACGAGCACGAACACAAAGACGGCGAAAAGTGTGGCGCCAGCGACGACTCCGGCGATGATGAGATGCCTGACCTGGAGGAGGGAGAAGTGACGGAGGCGCAGAAGTTGGTGGCCGAGGCGGCCGGCCTGAGCGAACAGGTGATCGGTGAAAAGGGCGGCAAGCAGTCGCGCTCCGAGAAGAAGGCGCGCAAGCTCTTCAGCAAGCTCGGGCTGAAGCCGGTGCAGGGGGTGTCGCGCGTCTGCATCCGCAAGTCGAAGAACATCCTCTTCGTCATCAACAAGCCCGACGTGTTCAAGAGCCCTGGCAGCGATACATACATCGTGTTCGGCGAGGCGAAGATAGAGGATCTGTCCCAGCAGCTCCTCGCGCCGGAGAAGTTCAAGCCGACGTCCGACGGCCCGACAGTGGTGGCGGCGCCAGGAGGGACGCGGCTGCCGGAAACGATTGAGGAGGAGAGCGACGGCGAGGAGGTCGATGCGACCGGCATCGAGGAGAAGGACATCGAACTGGTCATGTCTCAGGCGAGCGTCTCGCGCCAGAAAGCCATCAAGGCGCTCAAGAACACCGACAACGACATCGTCAACGCCATCATGAATCTGACGACGTAATAGTCGCCTGCCTTCTAGTGTTATTGATGAAGCCGCTGCGATCCGCTGTTTAGTTCATTATTACGTGCTATATTTGTTGTTCACCAGCGGCACTAAAAGTGTCAAAAACGAAGAGCACACTTGCCTGTGGCGCAAAAACAAAAACAAAGAGCAAACACGCAAAAAATGTTTACCCCTGGCGCTCAAACAACGAAAAAACTTCTTCTAAGGCGCTACAATGAAACTACCAGGGGCTACCAGTAATTTATTGATTACTATGCTGTTTCCTGCTGCATGCTGTTTCCTGTTCTTAGTGAAATAGGCCTCAGGGCTTATTTTCGGGAAAACTCAACATCTCTGTCAAACAAACGAAAGGCTGCTTTTACAATTTGTGATAATTGTGATCACTCTTTGCACCAAACTACCGTTTCAGGAGTGAATAACCCCATAAAAACGGTTACTTAATTTCCTTAAAAAACATCTGGGGCCTATTTCACGGAATGGCAGCCGCTGAGAATGATACCTGTAACCGAGGTCCGAGGCCAGGAGGGGTTTGGACCTTCTCGGGGGGGGGGGGGGAGCCAGGGGGTCCAACCCCTGGCTGGAGGGGGGTGACCCTCTGGACCCTCTCCGGTTACAGGTATGCTGACAACTGTGTTCAGCTTGCTGTCTCATATCTCAGTCACATCAGTGGTCACATTTCACTTCATATCAAAGGTATGAAACGCAGCCAGCTTCCACAGATCTCAGCTGCTGACCTTTAGTGAAATACTGTAAGGGTAGAAACATTGGGTGGTATTAAATTTGGGTGAAAAGTCAGAGATTTAGGTGCAAAATCAATAACTGCTATGTAATGCGTTATCTGGCACTGTGCCAGTGTAATGCATTGCATAGTAGCATTGATTTTTCACCCAATTCACCCAAATTTAATACCACCCAATAATTTTTACCCTTACAGTAAGCCCCTGTGCGCGGTTAAGGTCAGCAAATTTTGTAACAACTAGTCCTCTTTGTCATTCTAGTTTGAACGAATGAAATACCCTGAAAACAAACCGTTGTTCTCGAGCCGCGGACAGTTGTGTGGTTAAGGCGATCATAGCCTTACTTATACTAGCCTTTGCTTGCTGCACGTAAATCCCAAGAGACGACATTAATTTCTCTACTTTGTATTATCATTCCACACCATTGGCACATTTTGATCCCGTACTTAGATCATTATTTCCCTTCGGCTTTATCAGTGTTGTTGCTTGAAAATTTGGAACATTCTTTGATATCTCTTCTGGCAAACATTTCACAGATCCTATTTCTCTGAGTCAATGATAAAAGTTATCTCAGGAAATCGACCATAACTTTAAATCCACTATTCAAGTAATTAATTTTGTGGAACCCTCATATATATGTGTGACAACGTGACAATGTCGAATTCCACTGTTTTCCCTGATCCTGATCCTGAATCGGCTGCATGGCTTGGCATACTGTATGCCATATACGCAGCAGTCGGGGTGCCTGCCAATCTGCTTGTTCTAATACTAACAATTGTGACGGAGAATGTGCGCGTCGTTCCTCTGAACATCTGCATCTTCAGTCTCGCTTTCGCCGATACGATGGTTATCATCTCGTTTGTCTCTTCGCTTCTGTGGATGCTAACCTACAATGAGACCATTTGCAAGGTAGGGGGCGTGGGTATCTACATGTTTCAAATCATGAGCCTGATCTTACCGTCTTGCCTGGCAATCTGCCGCCACGCTGCCATCTGTAGCGCTTCTGAATTGCACCCCAGACTACGAATGCTGAAGAAACGAAATGGTATCTTCATACTAAATGCAATTTTTTGGGCCTATGGACTTAGCTTCCTGCTGCCTTTTATCGTTGCTGACAAGTTCGGTCTGGATTTAATGGGCGTTTGTGGAATATCAGAGATTGACACCGCCTTTCTTTGGACCTACTACATGATCTTCGTAGTCGGCATGCTGTTCGCAGCGTACGCCGTCACGTTCTTTTTCTATAGAAAGCTGGCTCTATGGGTACAGGTAAGTTAAAAGTTGAGTTAAAATGAAAGTTTAAACAAGAAAAGCCTCGGATCTGCTTTTAAAGCTGATAGCAGCAATAATTGACATCACGCTTTTGACCGTTTTTGACGTCCTCCCTCCCGTCGCGCTCAAACCGACCCCGGCGAGAGACCTTCTATGATTACGCATAGCTATGACGTCATCATACCTGTAACAAGGGGGTCTAGGGGGTCACCCCCTCCAGTCAGGGGTCGGATCCCCCCTGGTCCCCCCCCCCTGAGAAGGTCCAGACCCCCCTGGCCTCGGACCTCGGTTACAGGTATGGACATCATTGAGTCACGTTTGCGTCACAGGACCCTCGCACCCAGACATGTCCACGGTTTGGTGGCTGGGGGGGGGGGGGGAATTGGAGAATATTTTTGCCATCTGGGGGATATCCCCTCCAGATCCCACCAGGTGTCAAAAATTTTTCGCCGCTTCGCGGCGAAAATTTTTTACTACGTCAGAAACACGTTTTCATTTTTTTCATCCCCCCCGTGGACATGTCTGCTCGCACTCCCACCCCTCCCAGGCCCCTTGTTCCTGGAGCTTATAGAATTAAGTACATCAAACTTCAAAATAAACAATTTTTATAATTGCATCTTTACAGGAGACCAGCTCGTTGATGACAATGACGGCGCATACGCGCGAAACTCTGATGACGACGCGCAGTCTAATGCGCATGATGAAATGGCTACTATTCATTCCGGTGGTCCTGTACTATCCGGGGCTGAGCGTCCAGGCGCTCTTGCGCATCTTTCCAGGAGCAGTTTCCATCCGCACTGCTCGTATTTTTGTGGCCACTGTTCCTTTACCGCACGTCATTGATCCTTTTGTCACGATTTTCTTTGTGAAACGCTATCGTATGGGTGTGGTCAACTTTTTCCGCGGAAGTAACACCACAGTTGGTCCTGTTCTATCGGCAATGCGTTCGGCTGAAGAGAATTGAACCAAACATGTAACAGATGGCGAAAGTTAGGAGAGGGTTCAAGTTTTCTTATTTCGGCCGAAAATGAGAAGGGTGGACCCTTACCTCATTTTTGGTCCTATCCAGGTTGCGGGGCTGGCCTACCGTCACTTACATGTCGAGGTGTAACGATTCCCGAAATAACGATTCCGTCGATTCCGATTCCGATTCCCAAAATAACGATTCTGGAATCGGAATCGGAATCGAGTGGAGCCCAATTACCCGGGTTTAACGATTCCGGAATCGGAATCGTTACACCTCTACTTACATTTCTGGATTTCATCTCAGGATGGCGGCTCTCTCCTCTACGCTTGCTTCATTTAGTGCCTCAGAAAATGGTGGGAGCATCTTGTCATCCGGTGTTTTGGAGCCTGTTAATAAAATACGTTATAGTCACAAGTTTTGCAATTACTAATGTGGGGAGTACGGTGATAGGACAGCTGTGACGTGTGCATGACGAATTTTCCCACGCGCGTCAGGCAACTGACGCACGCGTGACGTCACAGCTGAAGTGAGGGTGACAAATTTTTCAATAGTCTCATTTCCCGCAATTGTCATTACACTAGGCCACACCAATCCCAGGAGTGTCAATACTATATGCTTAACCCTGTGTCTCATCAAGATTTGGCTCATGAATATGAAAACCTTGGTTGGAATGGTTATCGTATTCACTCACCGAACCTTGGTGCGACGCAGGAATTAAGCATACTGTATTTACACGCCCGGGATCAGTATACAATAGTTGTGGTTGTTACAATAGCAATTATTACAATATTGCGATAGTCGACGCTGCGATAAATATTGCGATCAATGTTGCATTATTATAGTTTTACGAGAGGCTCTGGCGTCGGTTCGGTACTGTCCAGCAACAACTTCAAAGCGGCCATCGGAGGAGCGGCGGCCGGATTCATCGCTTACCAAGCAGGAAAAGCGATTATTCGATCTGCATCGCGCCCAATGTACTACGGAGGCCGGAATTATTATTGGGATCAGAGTTATTACCAACAACAGTCCGGATATGTCATGTGCTCAATGCCAATAACAAATGACGCCTACTTTGGAACTTTCGAATTCGACAACGGCAGCCGACCAAAACAGGTACTGTACTGTACTTCATTTTATCATTGATTGGATGTACAGTATGCAAAACAAGTGATCTTCCAACCGAAGTATTGCAGCAAAATTTTATTTAGTGATGAATGTTTATTACATGCTACCCTCTAAGTTTTATCAATTCACTCAATCTGGTTACCAAATTGCCCGTTTGCTTTCTCAACGCATATGTTACTGAATAATTGATTTCAGATTGTCTGGAGCTGTCGATCATACTCCGAGAGTTGTTGCGGGTACGACTGTTGTCCGAGGAATAGTGCAACAGCTTGTGGAACCGGCAGTGCTGTTTGGATATTGCTTGGGTAAGCTGTCCACAGGATCGTAATCTTTTAGCAGTCTGGGGTACATATTCCGTTTTCTACTTCCGAGACCCTTGAAACGCGCCTGGACCAAGGAGGTGGAGACGATGAAAGATATGGGAACGGGCTATGGGGACGCCTTGCCCCTCAGAGCTTACTTTTGCCTCATTCGATTCCCGACCAAAATTATTGCTAGTTAGCGGACTTTCCAGGGCCCCCGAAAAGCAGATGTCCTTCTCTGGTTGCAGTGTTCTTGTCAACAATTCATTTGATTGCCACGAACAGTTGGCGACTTACTTATTCAATTTTGTTTTAGATTGCACGCTATCTGCCGCGCCCTGAAGGTTTTCTAAACGCCAACGAAAAGTTCGAATACGAATGCATCAATGATCTCTGATACATGAGCAGTAGAAAAATATTGCCTCTTGTAACCATTTAATTACTTGTACTTCCTGCTGAATGGTTTGTGTTTCTGTGGATGATGCTCAATTGCATATTGTTTATTCGTTTCTCTGTA
>JAQGAX010000780.1:0-14056 GCA_034698105.1 Plectus exinocaudatus
AATACAACAGCTGCTACGGCAACAGAAGCTGTGAATACTACAACAACAATAACAGCTGAAACTACGACAAATGCTGCAACAGCAGCTGTGAACACGACGACTGTTGAAGCAGTAGCTTCAGATACAACAGCTGCAGCAACAGCCACAAATACAACGATTGCTGCGACAATAGCTATAGATACAACAACTGCTGCAGCAACAGACACAAATACAACAACCGTAAACACGGTGACCGATGGAGCAACAGCTACAAATACAACAATTACTGCAACAACAGCTATGAACACGACGACTGATGAAGCAGTAGCTGCAAATACAACGATTGCTGCAACAACAGCGGTAAATACGACAAGTGCTGCAGTAACAGCTACAAATGCAACGGCCGCAAACACGGTGACCGATGGAGCAACAGCCACAGATACAACAACTGCTGCAGTAACAGACGCAAGTACAACGATTGCTGCGACAATAGCTACAGATACAACAACTGCTGCAGCAACGGACACAAATACAACAACCGTAAACACGGTGACCGATGTAGGAACAGTTACAAATACGACAAATGCTGCAACAACGGCGGCAAACACAATGACCGATGGAGCAACAGCTGCAAACACGATGACCGATGGAGCAATAGCCACAGATACAACAACTGCTGTAGTAACAGACACAAATACTGCAGCGGCAATCACGATGACCGATGGAGCAACAGCTACAAATGCAATAACTGCTGCAACAACAGTCGCAAATACAGGAACAGCTACAGCTGATGGAGGGGCAACTTCTCCAGATGACACGACAACAGTTGAAAGCAATGGAATGACTGCAACAGTTAGTGGTTCAGCACAACTTTCCACAGCAGAATCGCAACTGATGACGACAACAATTTCGATTGAGACTGAACAGCAATCGACCGGTTTGGCAAGCTCAGTGATATCAACTCTTATTGCTGCAAGTCAGACATCTACGGTAGCAACAAATAACAACGCAACCACTAAAGCGACAACGATTTCATCGGCCATCGGCAATGTCAATGCGACACAAACGATGACCACAACAGCTGCAAACGTTGTTTCGTCTCACTCAGCAACAATGAAGTCGATAACAATGACCATGGCGACGACCACTATGCCAAGTCCTGGATGCAGTAGCGGCGAAGAGATACTGAACGGAGTTTGCACGGCTATTCCACCGCCTTCGGCTTGGGATCAGGGAGTCAGTGCCTGCACCGCCATGAATGGGGGGAAATCGATTGTTGCTCTGCGCATGGAACAGCAATGGTTGGCGTTCAACAATGCGCGGTACGTTGATGAAGAAATAAGTCTTATGAATTGGACTCTTTTGTTATTTGTCAATATTTCAGGGTAAATCAGCTAGGACCAGATTTCGATAATATCTGGATTGGACTGGAATATTTGAACGGAAAGCTGATTTGGTCAGACGGATCAAATGCTATTGCATCGGATTGGTCTGCAAGCGGCTCATTTCCATTTACCAATTCGATTCCAACAACAAAAATGTGCGTTGCCAGCAGGAAAAGCAACAACTACAATTGGTCGTTCGAAGACTGTAACACTCAGCTGGCAGTGATTTGTTATTCAGCGCCCTTCTGCGGAGCGGATGGAGTGTTTCCAAGCACAGAATCGTTCCACAACGCTACGGCCATCATCATGTGCTCAAATTCGAGGCAGAATTACACCCGGCAGTGCTTGAATGGTCAGTGGGATTCTATCAGTCTCAACGCTTGCTCCGGGCCGCCTACCATGTCCGCGATAATGACAACAACAGGACTGACGGTCACCAACATTGCAAATATGAGCAGTGTTTCTGGGTCGAGCACAAATCAGGCAATGACCACAACAGTTTCGACCATAACAAGCACTGGAACACCAGCGCCCGGCGATTACCTTTCAGCATGCGGCACCACTTCAGACTGCAGAACAAGTGAAGGACTACACTGCAACGGGACGAAATGCGTTTGCTCAGCCGCGCAAATTTTCGTGTCGAATAACGGATGTCATGATGTGACTATGGTGGGATACGGCGACAGTTGCGATATGACACATATGTGCGGCACAAATCTGGCTTGCTCTAGCGGAACTTGCCGCTGCACTGTCTCGTTTACTTACAACGGCAACACTTGCGCACCAACGACCACGTCTACCACTTCCACTACTACTACTACACTTCCAGTTATACAACTCAGTCTGAACGATGACTGCAGCCAACCGAATACAGCGTGCGATGCTAGTAAGGGATTGAAGTGCGGCGCTAACAAGAAATGCGCATGCACCGATCCGTCTGCGCTGTTCGTCGGTCACAGATGTCAAGCGGTTTCCATTGTCGGCCATCACGCACAGTGCGATGACACGCTCAAGGTATGCGACACGTCCCAATCGCTCATCTGCTCGGCGAGCACCCTCCAGTGCGTTTGTGAAGATGACGACATGGGCTACAGCAATTCGACCCACATGTGTTCCGTTTCTCCGACGACGTTAACAACTGAGCCCACAACCACTATCGCACCTACACTGCGTAAGTCGATTGCTTACATGTGAAATAGCGAACATGAAGTTTCAGAGTATTGTTCTCAAAATGGTTCGTGGCTGCAGACGGTTGAGCATACGACGGCGATAATTCCGTGCCTGGGCGGTTTCATTCGACGCCCATGCAACTCTGGTGGCGTGTGGGGAGTGCAAAACAGTTCCCAGTGCAAGGTGAGAGAAGAAACTTTTTGTTTGAAGCAACGAGCGTCGTCACCATTTCGTGTTTTTTCTATCACGTCTACTATGATCAGGTTCTGGTTATTTAGAGCTCTTCCGGTTGCAGAAAAACTAACTCAGTTATTTTTGTGCCGATATCTCTGCTTAAATAAAAATTTAGGTGTGCATATTATTCGTGAAGTAGGACATGCTCTCGAATATATATCAGCATTTCGAATTGTTGACACTATCGACTTTAAGTGATGTAATGCAGTAATACATAGAGCTCTTCTAGGCGTACTGGTCGGATTTGTGCGACAACTACGGCCCGCTGTGCGTCGATGGTGCTGTCTGTACCAACAACACATGCATATGTCCGATCGGCCAATCGACCTATTGGGCTGCTCCACTGAACCGCACTCTGTGTATTACCGCCGAGGCGCGAATTGGAGCCGTCTGCACCAATGGAGAGGTATTGCAGAATTGCCCAACATTTTGCTTTCATCTGTCTATTGTCAGGCTTGCCAACAAGGATCGTTCTGTTCCAATGGCGTATGTACCTGCGCCAGTGGCACTATTGAATACAACAGCACCAGTGGTATCACATTCTGCGTGCAAGGTATAATAAGCCATTTTTTTGAATTTCTTTTATCAAGCGCGCCGTCTTCAGCACCTGTTTGTGCGGCGAATCAAATGGTCATTAATGGCATCTGCGTCTATGTGTTCCCAACTGCGACCAACTGGGGGAGTGCAAAGGATAAGTGTGCGGACAGCGAGAGTCAACTGGCGTTCGTAAAACAAGAAGCAGACTGGACGACATTTCAAGCAGCAAGGTTGGTGCACGATAGTTCGAAGTGAAGCAAATTTAACCCATCGTTAGGTTACAACTAAGCCAATCGAACCCGAATTTGAATCGAATCTGGATAGGATTCCAATGGAACGTGCCCGAAAAAGAATACATTTACGCGGATGAGACAGAATATGAAAACGGAACAGATTGGCTGCCCACTTCGTTCTTCAATCAACTGATGCTGCGATATCCAACCACTAACGAGTCTACCCTCAACTGCGTCAGCAGCAGTAGCTCGAACGGATACGACTGGACATTCACGGATTGCACAGATCCCTCGTACACTGCCATGTGCTATGTTACTCCAAGTTAGTATTGAACAGCGTTTCTCTTGACATATGTAGAGACATGCAAAAACACATCCCTTGCAGATCATTGTCCGCAAGATGGCGAGTGGCCAAGAACTCAAGAGTTCTACTACCAGTCGAATCTCTGCCTTTACATGGACGCCATAAAAACGAGAGAATGCCAACAAGGCGGCATCTGGGGAGAGCCAGACGCTTCTCAGTGCACCGCGTTTGTAGGCGACTCGTGCCAGTTCCAAGACCAATGCCAGGGCAGCTCCGTCTGCATTACGAAGTATAATACGCCAGGCTTACAGTGTACGTGTCTGCCGGGATTCGTCGAACAGGCTAACAGCAACAACAGAACCATTTGCATGCCCGCTATCGCCCACGTTGGAGATAGTTGCTTCAACGGCGAACAGTGCGCGGGCGGATCTGTCTGCGACACCGACGTTTGTCAATGTACGGTGGGCATGACCGGCAGCTTAGTGGATGGAGCAATTCAATGCGTACCGAAGGCGTCGTATGTCGGTGGGCCGTGCGACAATGGTGAAACGTGCCAAGGAGGCTCAGTCTGCAACGGAATCGTGTGCCAATGTGGGGCGACTGAAGTTGGTCAGATGCAAAACTCTTCCAAAGTGTGCGTCGATGCTCAGTATTGCCCCGCAGCTTCAGTCTGGTACAGAACAAAGGAACAAGACATCGCTGAAAATCCATGTCCGCTCGGTGGCGTCATTTCTCGACCATGCTTGGCCGGAGGCGTCTGGGGCAATGTGAACGCTCAGCAGTGCATGAGTTTTGCGACGGAACCTTGCGCGGATCAAGAACGCTGCTCAGGCAACAGCATTTGTCTGGATAGCACTACTTGCTCTTGCGCTCCCGGTACATACGCCACTTTGGACAGCCTGCTCCAGAAGCAGATTTGCGTCCCGAAAGAAGCTCGCCCTGGAGAGAGTTGTAAGGATGGAGAAATATGTACTGCTGATAGCTTCTGTCTGGAAAAAACACTTTGCGTTTGCCCCAGCACTATGTCAAAAGTCGTCGATCCGGCTACTAACTTATACATTTGCGCCAAAAGTAAGTAAGCATACGTTGAACAGAGATCAATATCTTTAATTTAAGTCCAATGCTTACCGAGCGAAACCGTCGTTAACGGAAGATGCCTGATTGTCGACTCGAATTCACAAGCCTGGAACAGTGCTCAAGCTAAGTGCATAGCGTCTGGGTCAGCATTAGTGATGCCAAAGACACAGGCTTCGTGGAACCTGTTTCAAAATATTCGGTACAATTCAAATTATTTTTCTTCTAATTTACAAATTTATATTTAGCACACAAATGCTTGCATCAAATAATACGAACATGGCAAATATTTGGATCGGATTGCAATACAGTACGTCAAAATCGGCTTGGATTTGGGGGGACGGCACGACATTGAATACGAATTCATGGAATCCGTGGAGCAACGGGGTGGAGCCGAGTCGATCTGCCGGTAACTGCATCGCGAGCATGCAGGCGAATCAGTTCGCGTGGACAGCGCGTGACTGCGCCGATACTAGCGTGTTCGGCGTCTGCTACCAAACGCCAAGTAATACAAATGTCGCGAGCTAGAAATTGGTAATTCATTGTTGATGATTGCAGCGAAATGCCCTGCCGACGGTGTGTGGCCGTTGTCGCTAGTCGGCAGCATCGCCTCCTCTCCTTGTCAAGGCGGTCAGATAACGCGCTCGTGCCAAACAGGAGGTATCTGGTCGGTACCAGCTGGGGGTGGTTGTTTGGCTTACGCCGGAGATCCTCAAGGAGACAGCTGCCAGATCGGTCAGAAATGTCAGAGCTCCAGCTACTGCGGCTATGCGCCAAACTCCTCGACGAAAACTTGCATGTGCTCCGCCGGTTACATCGCAAAGCTCGATCCCTCAACGCTTCAGTACGAGTGCATACTCCAGCAGAAGTACGTTGGAGAAACGTGCACCATACCGCTTCAATGCCAAGCGGGATCGGTATGCAACGGCCCCAAGTGTGATTGTCCTGCTGGCCTGCAGACACAATACGACACCTACCTGAGCAAAACGCTTTGCGTAGGCAAAGTGGTCTACGTTGGCCAAGCTTGTGATCATGAAGAAACTTGCTCAGGAGGCTCTGTGTGTGAAGACGGAGAGTGTACTTGCGATCTGGGCATGAAAGCGAGCATGAATAATTCGACTAAGAACTACGTTTGCGCGCTGCGTCAATCATATCCAGGAGAGTCCTGCGAAAACCACGAGATATGCTTAGGGGGCTCGGACTGCAACGGGACCGTCTGCAGTTGCCCAGAAGGCCGCGAGCCTCAATACGACAATACACTCGGCAAGCATATCTGCGTACAGCAATCGGTCTTCCCCTCCGAATCCTGTGCAAACGATGAGATTTGCGGCGGTGGTTCAGTATGCCTGAGTGGCGTCTGTACCTGTCAAGCACCGTACACCATCATATCCGATGACGGCCAGTGCGTCGGCGGATATGCTGAAGTTGATCAAGAATGCCACCATCGCCGGCCGTGCCATCCGCTCACATTGGCCGTCTGTTTCAACAACATCTGCACATGCATCAACCCGCTCTATCACGACTTGAACTTTGACGTATGTCGCTCATCGAAGATGCTCGGAGGGCGAGGCACCCAAGAGTATGGAGAACAGTGCGACAGCGTCCTGCAGTGTCTCAGCAACGAACTGACATCTTGTGTGAAGGGAAAGTGTGCCTGCACAGGTCGGAATACGTTTAGAGAGGGCCAGTGCCTCGCCCCGGGTGTCTGCGTGACCCTTGGCTCGTTTTGGGATAAGTCGATTGGCGACTGTCGCATGCCGGTCGAAGGTGAAAAGTGCTCAATCGGTTGCAACCCACTCTATGTGATGTGCATCAATGGCATCTGTAAGACACCAGGCCTGGGCGAAAAATGCAGTAGTGTGTGCTCCAACCAAACCACCATGAGCTGCACGAACAGTACCTGCGCATGCAAGATGGGATACATTGAGTCGCAAGATGGACAGAGCTGCAAAGAATTCCCTGCTCATCCAGGTTGGTGCTGCAATCGCTGGACGCAGTATAAACCCGCATTACATTTAGGAGAGAACTGCAGCCCGATAAATCATCTTTGCGGTTTCAATTCTGCATGCAACCTGGCCCTGTCGGTCCCGCAGTGCCAATGTATAAACTACAAAGTTGCCTACGATTCGGATGAAGGAATGCGGTGCGAGCCGAAACGACAACATGTAGGCGAGACGTGCGCTCACACAGAGGTATCGTATGACGCCGTATAGAAAAGAAAAATTTTAATTGACGAATTTGTAGATCTGCGGTTGGGAATCGGTGTGCGATCCGGTCACAAAAGTGTGCGTGTGCCCACCTGGCTCGAATGAAACCTCAAACCACGAATGCTTGTTCAGTAAGTCGTATGGAAGTTACGCCTGTAGTACAACGAGATTTTTTTAGTGCATTGCAACAAACAGGATATTTGGCCGCAGACGAATGCAACCAGGACGGCGCGTCTCGACTGTTCGTCTGGCTGGGGAGGGAAGAAACTGAGAAAGTGCCTTGTTGATGCTACATGGAAAGCGGAGGTCGATGTGTGCATCGCGCTCAAGCCATCGCTCTTTCTACAATTTGTAAATTTAATGAAGTGATGACTAAGACATAGAGCATTAATTTTTCTAGCTGACTAACCGGCTTCCTGGCATCGTCAGTTCAGAAGTATGCTCAATCGTTCTGGATGTTTTCCTGCAATTGCAAGACCCATCCAATGGACCCGAAGCTGAACAATCGATGGCAATTCTAAAATCGATCGTCAATCAATGCCCATTGACTGGCCTCGATCCGACGACAGAAGCTGACTTGAAAAATGTAGGCTGCAAATGTTTCGCGACAATAGACGAAGAACGCGTCATTTCAGAAATATAACACCGTTTTGAATCACTACTTGTCGCCGGCTGTAAGCGGAGTGCTGGAGCGAAGTGCTAATGCATCCACCGAGTTGGTGTTCTTGAATGAGCAACTTGCCGACGAGCAAATGAACAACTTTTTCGACCGCACAATGAACGATATAAACAACGACATTTATGTATCGCCAAATGCTAGCATCCTCATCGATCAAAACGATCAATTCAGTGAGCACTTTTAACTTTTATTTCAGCTCCATTGAGTGCTATTTAATCGAGCAAGAAAAAACCGAAAATTGCATTGCCAATAATTCTAAATTAATCAATTAATTAATTACCAGAAAAGATTTACATCAGTCTGAGGTTATCTTAAAGTCTCTGAAAATACATCAATGTTTACATTCAGAAATTGAAAGTTACATCATTCGACCCGGTCAGCCGTGGCCTGCAGAGAATGATCACGCCGACGCTTCATGTGAACTGACGGAAGAGATGCTGCGCTCGCCAGGCAAGCTCAGGAACATATTGTTAAGGGGAGACTGATTGACTGCCAACTAATTTCAGAGCTGATGCAGCACAGAGTGCGGTTTGGAATGATGTGCGTCATCACGAACCTCACTGTGCCGATCGTCAGCGACTGGGAGGCGCCTGCTGGCGCCTCTATCAAGGCCGCGTCCACTGTCATTTCAGTGACCACCACCCTCAACTTCTCAGCCACTCGCGACCTGATGGTCAGATTGCGATTCCCAACCGAGCAGCCAATTCCAGTGGAGCGATTGCGTTGCGGTTGGCTGCAACGAGACGTTAAAAACGAAATCGAGTAAGTAGCAGAAGGCGTATCCATTGAATTGAGGCAGCAGGCTCGAATCTAGAGCCAGTACACCTCGAAAACCGGGGGAGGGGCTGGGCTGGCCCTATTGAAAGTCTAAACAACGGAGAGGATAACAGAAAATCTGAGGGTTGGCGTCCCCAGCACCCCCTAGCTTTGGCCTGTGCGGCAGCAAATGCATTTATTTGTTTGCTTATGCTTTGTTTGTTTATTTTAACTCAAAATCACCACCAAACATCGAAATGATTTCAGCCGATTCTCGACGCACGGTTGCACGGCCTTAGACAGTGACGACTCGAGTGCGCTTTGCTCCTGCACGCACATGACCAACTATGCGCTGCTGATGCAAATCGGTCCTGAAGCGACCTACACTCATCGGAGTACCATCTTGATATGGCTGACTCGCATTGTATTCGCCATCTCGTTGTTGTGTCTCTTCATTACCGGCTGCGTTCTGCTCTACGTTAGGTATCTCAGCACATAATTTTAAATCCTGTGAGACTTTTGCAATATTCGATAATTCAGGCGTTATGTCTCGCAAGGATTGTTCATTCTTCGCAACATCTGTTGCTCTCTGTTCTTTGCGCAGCTGGGCTATGTAATTGGGATCAACTTTACTGATGAATGGGTAATTATCTCTTAGTCGACACAGTATCATAACTCTTACCTCGTAATTCAGCTCGTCTGCCGCATCATAGCAGTTATTCAACATTTCTTCTTTCTGGCAGTGTTCACGTGGATGTTCTGTTTGGGGATTTACCTTTTCTTGCTGGCCAACAGAACGCCGAGTGTAAGTTTTCAGTTCATTGTTTCGCCAATTACAGTAGTTAATATGTGGCGTTCAGCAATATCCAAGCTCTGGGTTGCCAAGTTTCGTTTTGTGGTTGATTGGGTACGGACTGCCGGCAGCTGTTGTTGGAGCGTGTGGAGCACTGAAGTGGCAGTATTATGGCGGAAATGACTAGTTTGTTTCGCGTTACCGGTATCAGTAGTTCATATTTGTTGCTTTCAGCTGCTGGCTTCAAGTGTACAGCTATTTGCCGTGGACGTTCGTCGGACCAGCGGCAGTCATCTCTCTGGTGCCCGCTTTTATTTCTTCTTTAAATACAATCCCAGGCAAAAAAAACTTTCAGATCAACGTCCTAATAATACTATACTTGCTGGGATCGTTCAGCTCACTGACCAGAAATCATGTAACCCAGCAGACATTCGTCCGAGCCCTGAGGTATGGTGCCACTGCAGTGCATTGCCTACGTAGTAGATAAAGAAACGGCTACCATTGACTGACACTTCAGAGGGACGATGATCTTCTTCGCCGGAATGACACCTCTGCTCGCGCTGACCTGGATGTTCGGCTCCTCGCTGCTCGTCAACCAATTCAGCAGCCATTTACATACGATCTTTGAATACGTTTTCGTTTCTCTAGAAGGACTTCAAGGGCTGTTTTTCTTCATCGCCATCGTCATTCTGAACGAAGAAGTAAGCGCTTATTCAGCGTTATATCTCATTGATTTCTTGCGTTTCAGGTACGTTTTGGAATCTATGTGCAACGCTATGGAGAGGAGTCCATTATGGAAAATATATTGCTGGTACGATTGTGAACGTTTTATTCATTAATGATTGTTATCATTTCAGGGAAAGCATATTTACTTTCATTAAAGAGCACTGAAATGTTGCGTAACGAGTAGCGATACGAACAATATGCTATCACTGACGACGGGCATAACTGTGATCGGAATTTTTTTGTTACCTGTTGGTTGCGTTGGTAAAGTAAAGTGTTGTCTTTAAACAAGTAGTTGTCTTTTACCATTTAGCATGATTTTTAGAGTCAGGCTCATTCCCTTGATTTCGAATCTCTTGAAATCAAATTTACGCGTGGGGTGAATGAGCCGTAAACGAGGGAGTCAGTGAAATATGTCGTGCACAACAGTATATCAATGGACGAAGATGTTGTTGGGGCCAGCGAGCTTCTGGTGGGTGTTGACGACAGCTGGACGGACGCCTTTCCGCTGGGCGTTGGCCTTATTGAAGATGTCGTCGTCTAGACCTGCGAGGGTGGCATAGTTGGGGTCATGCGTCCCGGCCATGCGATTCAGCTTCTGCTGCTGGACAGGAGCGAAGATCTGGTCATTGTCCATGTTGGCAAGCGTGGCGTAGTTCGGATCATGCGTCCCGGCCATGCGATTTTGCTGAGGAGCAGCCCTGTCCTGGGCGAACACTCCATCATTTTCGATGCCGAACAGTGTGCCGTATCTTTCATCGAAGGCGCCAGCCATCTTTTGTGGATTGAGAGGAACAGCCCGGCCCTGGGCAAACACCTTGTCGTTATCCATGTCGAAGAGGGTGCAGTATCTTTCGTCGAAGGCGTCAGCCATCTTTGGTCGTTGACCCAGACCGAGAAAAGTCTCAGGTAATTGCCGCAAGTCTTCAACCCCGTGCCTTTTCGGCGGTGCGCTTGTCGGTTTCTGGGCGTGGCGATGGAGCTCTTTGCCAGTCTGCCTCGAAGGGGGGTAATTCCTGGGATTCTTGGCCTGCTTGAGTGGTTGCTTCTTGTCGGTGCGCTTGGGTGCCTTCTTCTTCGTCGTCTTCTTGCCGCAACCGACGACGATCACCGAAGTCAACGCCAACGCCGACGACATCGATGCCAGCAGCAGATGGAACATTGCCGGTCAACTGCTGTTGGCGCGAGTAGTAAAAACAATGACCACTTTTCACCACGGTTGTTAAAGTGTCGTCAAACCGAAAATGATTTGACAGGCAGCAGCCTGCTCTTGCTAAGCAACCGGATTACTGTATCAAATTTTCTGTCTTCGTTTTGAAGTACGTTATAGTCATTGGAGTTTTACAACGACTTTTTGACACCGTATACTACAATGCTATTGATCACCAACACGAGACAACATGCGCGATTCCATTTGACTTCGAGTTCGATGAGGTGTGTCCATCGATCAGACGGATTAAAAATCACTGCAACCGAACGTCAAGTCAAGGGAAAGAAGTAGTTTTTTAGCAGAACTGATTTTCCTGCTCAAAAGATGGCGGACGATTTGAGGCCGCCAGCCACACTCGACCCCGCCAAGATTCGCGAGCTGAGCGCCAGTTGGACTCTGGCTGGTGATGCTGGGGTTAGCATTTGTTCATTGACATACTAGAGCCTAAAATAGGTAACTTTCAGCTGCTGAGATATTTGGAAAATTCCGCTGAACGACTGATGTCGCGGGTGGCGACGGCTGAACAGCAGTTGAACGATTCAACCTGGGAAGCCACGCAAGCCACAGTGCGTTTCGACAACGTCCATAACCAGTTCGTCGCGCTCTCTGCAAAACAGTTCTTTGAAAATGTAGGCTACCTTACGATTGCTTCTTTCTTGACTCTGTATTATAATTTATTTCCTTTTAGCGAATTTATGACGAAGACATTCCGAGAGTTACTGAGATATCCAACAAGCTTGCCCAGGTCAAGAACGCCAAGACGAAAGCCGAGAAGGAAGGCGAAACTCTCGCCAGCATGCGTGAAGCGGTGTCGCTCGGCTGTCATCTTGTCGGCTCGCACTTCAAGCGCATCGAAATTCGTCCGCAGGACTTTGACGAAGACGATGACCCAACCTTTAAGCCAGAGCCCATTTTTGAACCCCTGGTTGGCAGCGCTGTCTATAAGCGATCAATTACTGATTCTTTCATTATTCAGGATCCGTATCTTGTTCGTCCACTGCCGTTTTTAATCGGATCGAAAGAGTTTGCGACGTCGAAGAGCGTCGGCCTCGTCGAACAAGAACAGCAGACGACATCGACAGTTACGCAACAGGACGACGATTTAGTGATTGACGTGGGAACTCGAGTTGCTAATCAGCCGTCTGTGGTGCAACGCCCAGCTACGGAAGCGATGCCTGCGCTGCCCGAGAAAGCGCCGTCCGATCACAGCGGACTGTACGCGGTCAGTTCGGGCAGCGGTGACAGTGGCGAATTGTTCGCCGATGAGCACAGAGTCACTGCTGCGGCCAGTCGAAATGACGTAGACTCTCTCTTCAATGAACCCATTCAAGTTCGTTCTTTGCTATCTTTGCTCTTTTATTTGTGAACTGCAGAGCTAACATATTGCTAATTCATTAAGTCGCTTGTGTTGGATTGGCTTTAATCGTTAATATGGCACTAGGCAATTGAATTGGACGTGTTTCGACTCATATTTTATTGCTGTGATGTTTGTAGAACGCAATTCAGCCGACTTCGAGTCGATCGATTCAAGATGAATTGGCAGCCAAGCTTGGTTTGCCCCCCAATGTCGTTTCGGGCGATCGAAAGCCACTAACGAAGACAGTCGCACCATCTTCCGCAGCACCAAAACCTACGGCTGAAGACAGCGATAATGATGGTGACGTATCATTTTGTTGAACGCATCATTCTGAAGGGTTTCTTTTCAGGTGATATATTCGAAGCGCCTCCTCCGTTACCGCAGCCGAACAGAAGCAATTTGAATGCTCCGTCGCGCAAGGTGGACAATTTGTTCGAGACGCGAACGGGTGGCTTATTCGATTCGGACGAAGAGGTTCGAAATAATTTTTATGCTTTTGTCAGTTTGAACCTTTGCCATTGCAGGACGACCTTTTTGCACCGCCCAAGCCACGCGTTAAAGGTGCTCAAACGGCAGCTTCAAGTGTCGCATCGAAAACATCAGTGACGGAACGTATGCAGGACTATTTTTGCACCTTACACTTCAGAGTATTGATGGTTTCAGAAAAACCGTTGCCTACGCAAGTCGTTTCGAAACCGGCACCACCACCAGTGGCTGCTGGCATCTTCGACGATGCTATGGATGAGCCTGATGATCACTCTGACATTTTCGCACCGATTCCCAACAAGACTCAGCCGGTATGACTCAGCATATTTGCTGGCTTAATGCTGCCGATCGGTGCATAAAATTAATTTGTGCTTTAGCCAGCAAAGACGGCTCAAGCAAGTGGCACGGCGAGCACTGCGACGCCGGCTTCCGCAGTCGCGCCAAGTGTTTCTTCATTGCCGAAAGCAACGCCCAAATCACTTTTCGACGATGATTCCGAGGAAGACGACATTTTCAGCGCCGCTCCGCGAAAGAGTGAGCCTGTGACGAAGGCCACGAAAGAGATCCTTGTATGTACTTTCAATGTACGTTCAAAAACATTCACTGTTTGTCGGATCTCGATTCAGCCGGAAAAGAGTGCACCTTCGAGCAAGAGTCTATTTCCGAATGATCCTTCGCATCCGACTATGAAGCAGAAACCTACTGGCGGTGTTCCAGTTTTACCGTCGGTCGATCGACCTTCCACCTCATCCACTGCGGTTAAACAAACAGACATGCCAAGCCCGCTGGCAGACGTTAGTTCTTTTTCTGTCACTCCCAGCTATAATTCCTCTTGTTTAGAAACGCGAAGAGATCAACGTCGATGTTCATAAAACCGTTAAAGCTGAAACCACTGATCATTCATCAACTGAATCGTCGTCAGCACCATC
>JAQGAX010000781.1:0-14049 GCA_034698105.1 Plectus exinocaudatus
ATGTTCATCTTTGCACATTTGCCCACTACGGTGCTTTGCACCGTGTCCTGTTCCTCGCGAAGAAATTTTGACTATACTAACGCTCTTAAAATGGTGTTCACAATTAACAGCAGTCCACTCTTAATATTTGTGAAATCTGCATCCAATAGAAATCTCAAAATTCTTCGTCGAACCCAGTCCTAATAGTCTTAGCCTTTCTCAAACAAAACGGAGCATAGACGAGCAAGCGGTACGACTCTTACCCGATCGTCGTCTGGGCCAAGGTCTCGACCACGAGCACCAGCTATGCGCACACCTTGCACGATATTGCCGACGAACATCGCCGCCGGACCAACGTCGGGCTGCGGCTCGCGCGGCTTCGGCAGATTGGTGACGCACGTGTGCGGACACATGAGCAGCGTGGTCGGATGAAGATTGCCTTCCAGGAACTTCTGCTTCGTCTCCGAGACGTGGATACCGCCCAACGGCGTCTGAAATTCGCAATGTACGTGTCAATGAATAATTTGATGTATGCACAGTACGCCAAGTGACATTTGTTTATTTGAAGCACCAATGCGCTCCAACGAAAGCATCGTGCCCACCTACAATCTATGAATAGCCACGAACAAGCGGGGGCACAACCCCTTACCACAGCCGGAGCTGGCTGTGGCAGCGGCGGCGGGGGTGTTGAATGCTGACCAAAATAAGTGAGCAGAGGTGAACACGATACATCTGTTTGACCAACAATACAACATAAAGCGCGGCGTACCTTGGGCAATTGGTTGGGCGGTACGAGTGCCAGACAATAGACGCCGACTTGGTGGATGCTGTCAATAGCCTGTAGCACGCGACTCATCCACTGGAACGAATCTTCCTCGGTGACGCCCGGTTTCTGCTCGGCCACGATGCAGATGCGTTCGTCGCGCAGCACTCGCGTCGAGAAGACGGCGATGCGGCCGCGGTAGATGAACTTCATCGGCTCCACGGCCAATACCGTCGCGATCAGGTCGTCGGCGCTGTGCTGCCGACCCGACACTCCCATCAGACCCGACCTGGTGCCGATCACGAACACCATGCCGCCCTGCAACCATCTTGCTTGTTCAATAAATATCACTCATCAGCAATGATGCATTGTCGGTAATAAGCCAGGTGAGAAACAATAATTAAACCCTGGCCAAAATCGTTTTTCCGGTTGACTGCAGTGCTATCTACATTTTTCCGGTTGGTGGGAAAGTGTAATGTGGAGTGCGCTGAAATTTCTGCAGATGTCCAAATGGAAGCCAATTAGGACGACTTCAAAACAGCCGCCAGTTGTTTGTTTCTGTTTGCGGCCAATGGGATCGTCGGTATTTTGCGTTTGGCGCCAAACCAGGAACGTTATCTCGGCCAGGGTTCAGTTCAAAAAACGCTCGCAAAAATTGTAAATGTATCGTCGACTGACCGGTCCGAGAAATCCGATAAGGCCGCTGCGCGTGTACTGAACGGCGCCGAGTGGTCGGTCGTCGGCGCCCAACGGATCTACCTAAAGTCAGCGCTCATTGAATCACAGCGAGAAAAAGACAGCGATGATAAGCTACCTTGAAAGTGTTGGCGCTGACCCCTTCGAGCCCCCAGTAGGCGGTCCCTCCGGAATGAGAGTAGAGGCAGATTTCGCCGATCTCATCGGCCTTGCAGAGCTTCGGCGGTCCGCTTATCTTCACGACGACGGCGACTCCGCCCGGAAGCACTTGACCGGCGTCCTGCAGTGTGAGCGACGTCAGCGAGTTCTCCTGGTCGACGCGCACGACGCCGTAGCTCAACGCCGCCATCGACAGAATGCCGCGCCCGCTGCTTCCCACCACTGACCGGCCGGGCCTGAAATGATTGGCACGTTGACACAGCAAAGTGGCAACATCGATTGCTGCGTCAATAAGTAGTAATCGTAGCGGAATATTTTCACGCCGCACTGTTTTGAACACTTGAATAACTCGATTAATCTTACTCTATCTTGACTTATGGGGTTGTATTCATCAATTTGCGGGAGGGTGGGGTGCAATGCAAGGAATACCACTGGCAAGCACACCTGACAATACACAGTATTGTACCCCACTCCACCTCCTCCCATTGATGAATACGCCCCGAATAGATTTTGCCAAGCAATTGCAAAACAAACAAACAACTCACTCATTCAACTCAAATAAATAATTCACGCCTAACCACAAAACCAATCTCGCTCCTTTTAAATTCGTTCCTCTCGAAGCAATATTTGCACAAGATCCGACAAAAAGCAGTGTCACTGACCGTCTGAGCGACACAGTGCCGGTTTCAGATGAGCCGGCGCAGGGGCAGAGAGCGTCGGCCTTGAGACCGCGGGCGGCGAACGTGGCGGCGAATTGGTCGCACGAAGACAACGACCACGGGTTGGCGCCGTCAGCCACTAGCACCACGCGCAACGGGGCCAAGTTGATGTCCTTATGGTCGCGCGTCGCCAACAAGCCCCAATGCAAGTCACGCGACTTGACCAGCGCCGTGGTCGCTGAAGAGAAACAGCCGTTTCGTACAGAAGTAATATACCGTAAATTCGGACAATATATTCGGCGTATTCAAATTTTGGTATTATCGGTGCTCCTTGGCGTACCGAAATTTAGATGCACTGAATATTTCTGGATTTGAGGTAGAATACAGGAGGATTTCAAACATAGAAACAGAGATAACATCGAAACAGAGATACCCACTCAAAGTTGGCTTTCAGGATAGTTCGTTAGTGTCAATACAACGATAATACGACCAATACGATAATAATATATTAAACGATAATACGATCATAGCAACTACCTTTGTAACGCGTAACCATTAGCATCCAGGACGCAGGATTTATCTTCATCAGTGAATATGGAACAAATATCACTTGCATTCCGTTGAATACGCTCTAAAAATTCAACTCATAATTGCAGTCGAAAGTGACGAATATGAGATCCGAACCGTCAAAATTGCGTGCCACAGCCCAACATCTCGCTTGAAATCGAGAACGCAGATCATCGTTTCGCCTGAAAAATGCCACACATTAGTATTAGTCGAAAAGAGGACTACATGAAAGCGAAAATTTTTGGCAACACGATTCCAAAGCGTAACAACATGACTTAATTCATTGAGACCATTGAATTGCTCGAATTCAAACGCTCCAATTTGCACCGACGAGTGTCCCATATTTGGCGAACATTCCAAATTCAGTACCTTCTTTGTATTCCATAGCGGCGGTGAGTGCGCGGCAATGACTCAGCATGGCCTGGCGCGAGACGCAGACGCCCTTGACGCTGCCCTCCTTGTCGGTCGAGTACTCGATGTATCCGACCGTCTCGTCGGTGAGTCGCGGCGGCGCCGACCAGTCCTTCGGCGGCTTGCTCAGGTGCTCCGTCACGATCCAATGCAGACCTGCACAATAACGTCGGCATTAATGGCGGACTGGCAATAAAGGCTTACGAGGCCATCCGCGAAAGTCCACGACGTCATTGGCGGCCGTTTTGGGTAGCCCCTTGTAACAGGAGTCAGAAGTGAGTGCCACTCGAGCGCCGCAGCTGCCGAGCAAAAAACCGAGCTGCTGGATGCCGGCGTCCTGCAAAAAAGCCTTCGCTCAGTCCTTTTCTCATCACCGAACATTTTGACTTTTCGCGCAGCTGACCGTCGCTCAGCTGATTGCTACATACGAGACCTGTCAAAAAACCTCAGCGTACGATTGCGTCGTCTCAACAGGGATCGGATCGCTTTTTTGAAATCGAATCGCGGGCGAAGGTCGTAGACTAACGACCAACCAACCGCATTACTTTCCTCGAAAACAAGGTTGAATAACATAACACCTACGCCCGGTACTGAACTGAAAATGCGCAATCGAGCGAAATGAACATACCCGTTTGGACAACGGCACCTCGATGGGCACGGGGACGACGCCGGCAATCAGACAACCGTAGAAGGCGGGCAGGAAGGCCAGCGGCTCCGTGTTGGGAAAGACGAGCGCCACACGATCGCCAGGCTTACTGATCGGCGCCTTGTTCTCCTTGCTCGTCGACACAATCTTCGTCAGCAGCATATAAGCGATCTTATTCGCTCGACTTAGCAATTTCGCTGAAAGCGAATCGTTCATTGACACATTGTCAAACATGAACAGTAGAATATGAGCAGACCGTATGTCAAGCTGTAGGATGGCCGGCTGCCCTGGTCGAGGACAACGGCAGCTGTCTGCTTGCCCTGAGCCGTTCCGTAGCGATGAAGAGCGGCGTCCAACGACCGCGGCAAGTTGGCGCCAATTTGCAACTGCTCGCCTCGTGCCGGGCTGATGATCGCGCCCTCCGGCCGTGGCGCGCTCGGATCTATTACTTTTGCCATCGCTAAAATATATACGATTTAGTCTATAAAACTCTTCCGCATTCGACGACTAAACAAATGATTCCAAACGCAAGTTATAGTCGAAGCTAAGAGGTGTCGGAAGTTAGCAAACATCAAATTTACCTTCCAACTCGGCGTCATCGTCGTTGTAATATTCCTGAAGCGGCTTCTTCCTGGGACGCTGCAAGGAACGGAATTGCAGACGAGTGTAGGAGGCGTGGAAGGGTAGATCCTGGGGGCTTAGACGGCGCCGGTGCCTGCCGCCGATCGCCAGCGGGACGGTGGCCGACGGGCTGAGCAAGGTCGTCGGCTCCGACGAGCTGTAGCTGCGCAGCGGCGACCGCTTCTTCTTATGCCCCTTCATCGCAGCAACACTGGCGAGCGGGGATGACGCCCTCCCGGTGGCGCCCGTTCCCCCAAGTGCGATCCGAGCGCTTTTTACGGGGCTGTCGACGCTGCTACCCCGCGCCACTTTACTTCGCCGCCGCTTGACGGCAGTGACAGACGGGGCGCGCGCAGATGTCAGTACGAACCTCCTCACCCTAGTTTGTTGCCCTCGTCTTGTCACCATCGCCTATGTATTTGTGTTGCTCGAGCCTGCTACTCCTTCCCACTTGTGCACATCCATTATAATCAGAAAGAACACACTTCGTTTGCGCGCCTATATATCTACGCGTACTATTGAGTATCTCGCAAGTCTCCACGCGCGCAGTGCGCGAGACCATTACCCCCACTATGGCGATGGAGGGGTATGGGACAGCGCGAAATGGGAGTGTGAAATACCTGAAGCGTGTTGAGAAGCTGTTGAATCTTGAGCGATACTTTGGCAGGTTTAATAGCTGAAACATGGCGCCGATGTGAGAGAGCAGCGATGGTCACAGGCATTTCAGTTCAAACATAGGATTTCAAGTAATGACGCGCACTCCATGCGCACCCGTCTGATTCATTCATTCGGAGCAGAAATAAACGTGATTGAGACGCGTGGACGAGGCAGTTTGTGGGTGAAACTTGTCCGCTCAATCGGTTAGGACAGTCAGAGACGAACCAGTTCAATTATGACAAATGCTAAAAACTGAGAGAAAACGGCAACTCACGGACGGAAGCGTTCTGATAGTCAGCACCGGGTGGCGATTGAGTGTTCGCGTAAACGACGTCCAACGGGTCGACGGTCGTCGTCTGCGCACTCTCCGGCTTGGGCGACGAAGAGACCGACGACGACTGCGAATTCTTCTTGGCGGCCGCCGACTGCTGCGCCCGCTTCAGCAAAGCTTGGGCACTGCTAGTTACGTCCGGCGGCGGCGCTCGACCAGGACCTGAGCAAAGTCATGGATTACATTCGCCAATCATGTAGCGCACGGCTCAAATACAGAGCTAAAGAATATCAATGCGCTGTTCCACGCAGAAAAACAAATAGACAACGGCATGATTCGTTGCAGAGTAAATCGACTTGAGAAAGTGGGCGCGCACGCATGATCTCTCGAGATAATTCACTTTCGAAATCGCAGTGTCATTTCTCTCCAACTCGTTCAATGACTTTGCTGACGGAGTTTTTGCGCGACAGAAAACGAGACAGCAGAACCAACCGCCGTCTCTTGACGTGAGGCAGATAACAAACAATTAAAGAGGAGCGTAAAACGAGATGACAGGTACAACGCCTCCGCTGTCCATAGATACCGCGCGCAAAAGTAAAGCTTCAATCCAACAGCAGAAAACACTTACTATGTCCATTTCTAGTCGAATGCTTCTGTTTATCGCTGGGGTGTCGCGACGGCGTTCCCTTTTCGCTGCCGCCGCCCAACAAGCTGTCTTCGTCAGAACTCGAATCTGAAATTGTGATAAATGCGCTCAAAAATTACGCGCAACAATTTTAAAAACAACTGACCAGACACAGTCCACTGAGTCTTGACCCTTGGGCGCTGCTCCTGCCGCCGCTTGACCGGCTGCAGAACGTTGGGCCGTTCCTTCTTGCCCTGAGCGTATTCGGCCAACGCCTGGTGGACGGCCTCCGCGCGAATCTCTGCAAGAATACGGCCGAATCAGCGACGACTGCTGTTAATGGGTGACACAGTCGGGCGCCGCACTCGCACAACGACCACCGCAGCAACGGCCGGCGAAACTCGCGTTCATCCGACTCAAAAAGCGCAGTGTTCCACCCCCGATCGACCCCGTGACACGTATACGCCGAGAAAAGGTACCGATCAAGCGACGATCACTCGGCGGCCACCAGTAGATGTCGTCGTCGATGTACGCCTCGTTCCACTGGGTCTCCATCGCGCGTCAGTTGCTCGGAGAGAGAATTGTCACACTGGTCGACGATTAGCGGGCGGCATCTCCTTCGGCGCCGCGCCTCCACTAGAAGCGTCACTCGACCAGCGCCAATCGTCCACCGACGCCGTTTCGTAACGCGGCGCGGCGCCGAACAAACTGCTCGGTCGGCAACAACAGCAGCAGTCCGCCAGATGCCCGTCAGTCACTGATGACCGCCGAATCGCCGCCGTCCAGTGCGCGCAGACGATTCGCAGTCGTCCGCGCGGTCAGCGGCGTCATTGCGGTCGCGCCCAGAACGGCGCGCGCAGGAAGACCGAAACGACAAGGAGATGGTGATTGTCGGCGGCACCGAGCATGCGCTGCCCTCAACAGCGGCCCCTTTCCTTTCCGTAGCGGCGTCGGCGGCGCCACTCCAAATCGGTCGCGGTGCTTATTGGCTTTGTGATTCAGCTGGGGTCGCAGGCGGCGGTACGCTCGTGACGATGATGGTGCACACGGCGGTTGGACGGACGCAATACGGGCGTCGCGGTGGCACAGCTGCTCGGCGCAGTCGACCGAACGGAACACCACAAGCGTCGATCGGGTTTATACATAGACGGCCGGCCAAGCGAATGGCATCGGCTCGACTGACTGTGCTGCGCGCTGGCCAGTTTTTCGGCGACTCTCCACTACGCGAAATATGCTGCTTTTGTAGTCGATGGTCGGAATTGGCGAGCGCCCGACTGTGGTCCGCCTGCCAAGGTCCCTCGTTCGCTCGCTCTTTCACCCCTCGCCAATTGTGCGTCCATCATCGTAGTAGTGAGCGCGCGACACGCCGACGGAGGTCCGGTTTGATGGCGGCGGCCGTTCCATCTGCGCGCCGCTTTGTGTCCGGCCGAAACGCGACCGAAATCGCTCGGGGTCGGCCAGTTATCGCCCCAATCCTCTCCCTGTCTTCCCCAACAACTCCCTGGCGACCGTCGTTAGAGTCGACCGAGTCCGAGCGGAGGTGCTCACCGTCTGCGCAACAACAACAACAACGGCGACGCCGGCGCCCACCCCTGTCACCGATGGTTTGAACGAAATGGGCAAAAAATCGCCCCCTGTAGACACAAACAGTGCCACGGCGGCGTGTATCAGTGATGGTTGGTAACCGGCGGATGATCCCTCCTCTGTCGAACGGTGACCGCCAGCTACCCGGGGGCAACAGACATTGCGCGCATCGTGCAGAGCGCCGAGGAGAAGCGGCAAAAACTCGCTGTCGGCGGCGAAAGCGCGCACCAACACAGATGTCGATCGTAAAAATCGGGGGTGGCACTGCTGAATCCTCCTGCGAAAGGTCGACGCGCTCCGTCGCCCTCTCCAGTTCGGCTACCACCTGTTTTTTTTGTCGTCGCTTCCGTCTGCGTTCGCTTCACAGACGCCGCCTTCCATCGCCGACCCCCAGGCTTGACGTAGTCTGGTGGTAGGCGAGAAGGTGGGGGAGGGTAAGTGCCGGTCAGTCACATCCGATTTCAACCAGTGACAAACGGCGGCGTCGAAAATGGTGCCGCCGCGTCCCTTGCCTCCCTCGCTGCCGCCGCTGTTCGAGCAGCGGGCGCATAAATCAAGAAGCACCGCAATTGATCCTTTCGTGCTCGGCGTTTGGCGTTTTAGTAATCGTCGAGTCATTAACGGGCCAGGTCGCACCGGCCCGCAACACACCGCCGCGTGGTGCCCGACCATTCGCCGCAACACAGCAGTAGGTCGTTCGTTAGACTATGTGTGAATATTGAATGAAACGACGACGACGACAACAACGAGGCGCGGCGCGCGAAGACGAGCACGTTTTTCGGGGCAAGTGAATCAGCAGCTGATCTTGGGCGCGCGCGGCGTTTCCCTTTCGCCCCGCGCCGACCGGGCCCGACGCGGCCGAAACCGGGCGGGGTGCTTTGTCTGCCGATTGGAATGTCCGTTCTCCTCACGCCGCGACACCTAATCGAGACGCGCATCCCGTCCGCGGCCAGGGACGCGTCGAAAAGACGTTTCAACCTTCAGCCGATGGGACGGACGAACGCGAAAGACGAGCGCGCAGTGCAAACGCCGGCGTGTCGCGCAACAGATGGCTAGTGCGCAGTAAGAGAGAACGATCATCGCCCATAACCTCGTCCCTTCTCCGCCAGCAACACACCGCGACGACCCACTCGGCCCGCAGCGTCAACAGCACTCCCTACAAGGCGTCATCAGCATCGATTCGCGCACAACCGCCAACGGGCACGCAACTAATCAGATTTCTTTCCCGACGGTGCAAGTGGTCACTACTGGTCAGCCGGAGTCAAAGTAGCCGCCGCGACCGCGCCAACGCCCGCGAGCAAACGACAGCGCCGCTAACACAACAGTTCGCGTCTTCACCCGTTGCCCACCGAATCGCCACACACGCACTCGATTCCGACCCACTTGGCCCCTTCGGTAACATCCCCCTCGCTCACCGGGTCGTTCCTCTATTTACGCCGCCCGCCTTTCCACCCCGGACAAACAAGCACCGGCCGCCAAACGCCTGTAAATAATACATGGTCATATCGCCGCGTATCGCCCCCAACCACAACAAGCGCCCCCAGTGTCCGCTAATTGCTCGTGCAGGCGCCCCGTCAACGATGCCAACGACCAAGAGGAAGAGAGAGGCAAATCGTTACCAGAGTGATATCGCGTTTCATCCCTGGTCAAGCGGCGTTGGTGACGGCGATGCGCTTTCGTACTCGGACTAGCCGCGGATTTCTTCGATCCTGCAAACACTCAATTAGCTCAATCGAGTTGCTCTCATAGAGTGCTTCTCAACTGCTGCTATATGCGGAAACAAGCGCAATCAAGTCATGTTTACAAAAGTGAAATTGAACCCTCTAGCGCAGGAAGTAATCCTATTTTTGCCCATAAATAAACGGGTCAGAGCTTAAATGAGGCGTGAACCGTGAGCTTATAAAGAAATAGTCGGGGGTAGGGCAGGATTATTGTGGCGCCGCCGAGTTTCAGTGGGGGGCTCGATCATTGGGCGTGGTTTGACCGACGCGTCTATCAAATAGCGTGTCAGGCAGTCGGTCCCTCGAACCCCAATTACACAGAACGCCGACGACGCATGACACGAGCGACGGTCCAGGCCGTTGTCTCGTTGAGACCAAGCCTCAACCGCCCAAAGTCGATTATCGGCTGAGGCGGCCGGCTATGAGCGAAATCTCGAATTACATACCATTCAATTGCGCCTGCATGTACGGCGCCAGCAGCTGCGATCGCTTCTTCTCGTAGCCCTTAGCCGTGATGTCTCCTGCAATAGCCGGATCGCCGTAAGACCGATGCATAAGTTGAACGGCAGAGATGCGAGTGCAATCAGGCGCGCACACCGACAATCGGCGAGTAATCTAATCCCCTCATCTAAGCGTGCCTTGTCCCTTAAGGGCATACCGGACCTACAACTACTTGGCGACCAGTCGAGCGGTTTGCTACTCGTCTGCAAACAGTATCGTCCTTCCCGCCCGGCCAGTGTTTTCTCTCAACTGACGCATCACTGGTATGGTGTTTGCGCTGTTCCGAAACACAATCAAGACGGAACCCAGCGCGAGCTGTCCGTCAGTGTCGAGCGAGGCGAGCACACAATGGCGCCGACGAGCAAAAGTTACCACTTACTGAGTCGTCTTACACTACTGTATTCGCCTTTCAATGGCCTTTGCACACCTCGCGGTCAACAAGGCGAGCGGCTCGAACTTCAATGCGAGCAGTAAGCAGCCGCTATACACAAACCTAAGCAAACAGAATACAATGTACCTTCAGACAGCTCCAGCTCGATCTGCGCCAGACGTTCTCGTACTTCGGCGGGAAGACGGGCCAAGTCGATATCACTACCACCTGGATGCACTTGAGCAGACGACATTTCGCGCTTGCTCCGGCGTCCGCTCAAAAACTCATCCAGTACACATCCAACTGGTGCAACGATTCGACGACAAGGAAGAGAAATTGAGCTTCTTCAGTTGAAATGGCCAGACTGGGCTCCGTCGCTCCGGAATGCGGAATGCTTTTACGAAGGCAATGAATAAGGGCGAAGATACAGCTGATCAGTAGAGAAGACGAAGGTTCAAATTTGTCGCGAACAACTCGCGTTGCAGAATACAGTCACAGCGGAAACGGCCCACGTTCTAGAGAACGAATAACAGTGGTGATCGCGAGACAGATTGTTCACATGGTGATCTAGCGATTGTCGCAACGACGGCGCCCTCTCA
The DNA here is from genome assembly GCA_034698105.1 of Plectus exinocaudatus. NCBI lineage: Eukaryota > Metazoa > Nematoda > Chromadorea > Plectida > Plectidae > Plectus > Plectus exinocaudatus. The sequence goes on from JAQGAX010000781.1 coordinate 10,830, forward strand.
TCAACCAGTCATCGCCAATCTCTTTCTCCCGTCCTTTCGCCTTCGAACTCGCCTCGTCCGAAATTCACTGAACTGAAAGGGAAATCAGTTTCAGTTACTCATCACAGACAGACGCTCATAGTCGCGTGGTCGTTCTCTCTGTCAGTTTGTAGTCAAAAACACAAAGACAACCAATAAAGTCAACGCAGCGTCGCAGCCAGTAACTGAGTATCGTAGTGCCCATCGGCTCTACTGCTAGTGCGCTTTCAAACATTTATCAGACCAAAGGAGAAATTCGCAGTGTAAACCGCTGTAACATTCCGTATTCAGGCAAATTTACTCTTGATTTGCGCCAACTCAATTGATCAAAATTGATTAAAATGTCATTATATTTATATTTCCTGGTTTGGCAGTGACCGATTTCTGTGCATGTTGTTATTTATGCAATTGATCCGCTTTTAGCACTGAGGGCAGCATAGATTTATGGAAAGAGCGTTAGACGCCTAAAACGAATGAAACAGGAAACCTCTCCCTTTCGATTACCCGTATTATATTTTGTGCTCATTTTTTATTCTTCTGTTATTGCTACTGGTATAGATGAAGTCAAGTCTATGCAAACAACATTTTTTGCCTCTGAGGAATACATTTTGATGTAGTAAGGTAGCCAAAATTTGTCTATGGAAAACCATGCACTCCCCCTTACTTTCACATCCGTTACCGCCCTCCTCTGGTACTACTGCTGCTGCATTATGATAGTGATAAGAAAAAGTGTAGTGTAGGGTAAGAATTTTCCCGCCCCCAACGCTCACCTCTGGTACTGCTGCTTCATGATAACAGTGATAAGAAAAAGTATATTGCAGGGTAGAGTTTCGCCGCCCCCACCACTCACCTCTGGTACTGCTGCTAGTGATATTATAAGATAACATTTAATTGTAGGGTAACAATTCCCCCCACCACCCACCTCTAGTACGTACTACTGCAGCAATATGACAGTGATAAGAAAAAATGCACTATTGGAAAAAATTTCGCACAACACGCAATGACACTCTCATGATCATGCAAAACTTGATATATTCCCGGCTGCTGACGAGCTGACGAGAGCAGTGGCGCATGACTACAATGCGATTTGAGGAGCATGTCCAATTACTGCTCAATGGCCAAATGGTGAATGTCGTTCGTGTCAGCGCGGACGAGGAGCAGGTTTCCAGTGTGAGGACGACTTGAGTGCTCAACTGGTCCGGAGACCCGGGGTGGTTTGCGAAAGAACTGGACCTATTTTTCCCGCTGATTGACCGGCATTTGCGCTTTCACGAGGCAACAATAAACATAGGTTATAGGTGGATCGCCGGATGATCTGCCGAAGCGCCCCCGACGTCGGTAAACACAGAACAAGATTCACCGGCGAGCGAAAGAGCAATTATCACTTGCAGCAGTACGCATCTCATCACGGACTCTCTGCCCATCGATCGCGCACTCTCATTATAACGCTTCCATCTGCTGCTTACATTTATGCTCTATGTAATCGAGCATCTCGTGTTCAAGTGCTCTATGCGATGATGAGGTACGTGCTTGCATCTGAGCATAGCGGCGATGTGGTCTCTTGAATGATCGAGCTAAGAGTGACCGTTTGGGCGAAGCACATCTTTCACCGACAGTTGCGCGAGCTCGAAGTCGCTGTATATCATCTACGCAGAAGAGTGGCGCGCAGTGTCAGTTGCAGGATCGGCGATGGAGGAGGCCATTGGCGGCGCTAATTTATCAGCTCGCTACCCTCCTCAGTCAACGATCTGTCGGCGTTGCGGTGGTCGATGGTGTGGTGCGCCCCCGTTGCGTTCGTTTATCTCTGAAATTCTTTGCTCCTGCCCGAGTCGGTGGGAGATAAATAATGTTGGTGGGTGTGTTTGGACTATAAGAAATTTGCGGTCAGTTTTTGAGTTGATCGGCGTAGCGAGACTGATCGGTAGTTTTTGTGTGACGAATCGACGAGCGGGTGAAATCGGAGGGGAGAGCGACGACGACCGTTTAGCGAAGAGAGGATGGGGAAGGGAAGACGGGCGGCGATCGACGAAAACGGGAAGTGGGCAGTTGAAGAGATGGAAGGTGAGGGGCTGTCGGACCATCAGCAGCGCTGCTTCGCCACCCAATCACCACTCGAGCCGTCGGTCGATGCCGTCGGCGACCGGCGCGCACCGCATCAAGAGCGATTTTGATTGATGAAACGGCGACTTGAGCGCACGGGGACCACGGGGCTGGGCGCGTCTTGTCGCCGTCGTTCTCCGGCGGGCTTTCTCTCCTCGGCGCGGTTTTTTTCTGCCCCGTCAGCCGAGAATATCGGCGGTCGGCTGGCTGGCGGTTGACGTTCGGTCAGCTGTTTGTTCCGACGTCGGCACCGGCACATAGTTTGGTCAGCTTATCTAGTCAATGCCATCGGCAAACAAGCGGCGTCGTCTGCTTGTCGCGCTCTTGTCTTCATGTTGCGGCCGACATCAGACGAGTGCGGCGACCGACTTGAGGACGCGCAACGAGAAGGACCGGCGGCGTACAGCGACGGCCGAAAAGCAGGTGAGCGTGGCGATAGATGGTTGCCGGTGTGGGCGGGTCCTGCGCTGCGCCAAATGATGAGCGGACGAATTGGCGACGTTCGTCAACTGGTTTGGCGGCTTTGGCAGTACCAGCAGGTCGGCACCATCGACTTGTCTTCGGCGGTCGTCGCCGGCCACACTTCGTAAAGTGTCACCCGGGCGGCGGGGGCGCGCCCGTTCCGTTTTGCGATTCATTCAATCTGTTGTGTGTGCGTGTCTGTCTGGTCGCTTGTCGTCGTGCTGTTTTGTCGGATCGAGTTAATGCGACTTCCCGGGTAGGATATGGCCATGATCGCCGCGCAGCAGTATCGCGCCAACGGTAACGGCCATTTCGCCATCAGCGAAGTCGAAGATGACGACACCGAGCAGGTCCGTGCATGTTTTTTATTTTTTTAATTTTTTGTATTTCTTTTTGTACCGCCTCAGCAACATTTTCGGCAGCAAAATTAGTTCTGCTTCGCGCATCTGAGTTGTTTACATGCCAATGAATGTTGTTTTGGCGTTCAGTGTCAGAGCGTGTACACGGCGACATGTACCTTGATCCATGAGCACATTTGCAGTTCGCCAACGGCTACGATCAAGACAACGATGCTACGGAAGATTACTGTCACCTGGACTCGCGCCGAAGCGTCGACGTCGGCGTGCCGTCAATTGTGGTC
>JAQGAX010000782.1:0-14015 GCA_034698105.1 Plectus exinocaudatus
GAAGTTCGAAAAAGTGTCATTCTCTATCCCAAAAGAGCACAGAATAATGCAATGGCAGAATAATGGATTTGGACAGACGGGGGACAAGAGATGTAATGTGAATTTAATGGAAAAGCAGATTTAAACGATGTATTGAAAAGTACTGGTACTGGTACTAAGTACTGGCAGTACTTTGGTTCACGGTACTGGTACTGATACTGGGACTGATAAAATAGAATTTAAGAAGTACTGATACTGGTACTGATTCTAAAATTCTGGTACTACCCCATCTATAGAAACTACTACACAGAACGGTCTCAAAAAAATTAACCTCAGCGAAAATATGTTGTCGTTCACTTTCGTCCTGCCTTTTTTCCTCTTCCTAACCGTCTCGTTGTCGAATGGTAAGTGTATTAGGTAGCCAAGAGACCTTGGGCTCCGACCGATACATGGAAGGTCGATAAAAAATGACCAAATCCGTGAATATCGGCCGAAAATTTTTAAGTAGTTGTCATAAATTCTCAATTATGAATCCCGCTAGTTTTTGTATGATCTTATTAATTTTTGAAACAAATAATGCAATTTTTTCTGGGCCCCACGCCAACTATCGGCATTTATTATGTATACAATATGATCAGAACGCTTATCTTACAAAAGATTTCCTAAAATTCCTCATACATTGTTTTCGTTGAAGCATGACAATTGTAGCAGCGATTAAAAAAATTGCTATTTACATCTATCGATGTCAATTACGATGGTAAATGTACATACGACAAAAAGGATCACCACTTGACCGAAAGCCCTTGCCCAAGTCACCTCACTATTCCATCTCACTCAATAAATATCGCTTTTTGAGGTGCACCGACGTCAACCGCAGGACCCACTGCCGGACCCAACGCATGTCCAACACCGAACCATTACTTCGTCAACGGTACAATTCAGTCGTCAAACTATCCAGTTCAGTACAGCAACAATTTAAATTGCGACTACTATCTGGCTGTTCCACTACCAGGCACCATCACGATCAAGTTCGGTAGCGACTTTTCAACGGAAAAATGCTGCGACATTGTAACCCTTTATGACGGAGATTCGAAATTTTCGTCGGTTATTGCAAGGTAAAAATTGGTGAAATCCACGGATTCGGGAGGGGAATGGCCAATGCAGAGAACAGACGCCAGTGTTAATTATGACTTCAAAATTTCAAATGTGATACTGTCACTGACATATATCAACCCCGAAAATTGAATGATATTATAACACTGACGCTTAAATCATCATATTAAAGACGTGAGAAATGTAAAATATCACTTTTAAATGTAACATTTGGATACGCGACACCAAAATTTATTCCCGGACCACTTATGGTCTGCTTATGTAGTATGTAGCTGAACAGTATTCCGGCCTGAAATTGACATTTGGTCGGACACAGGTGCGAATCATTTTATGCGAAATAACCAGGCCGACCCGAACCGCAAATACAGTAGCACTAGCAAAATTTCACCGATTAGCCCAATGGTGAATTCCTTTAGCTTCTGATTCCGTCGTCAATTCGCGATATTACAATACATCAATCGACATAGATTAAATTTGTGTTTTCAGACTATCAGGAAGAGACGGAGCCAATAAGCAATTCACCAGCTCAACCAATGTTATGCTGGTCAATTTTCATACAGACGCAACAATTACTGATAAAGGATGGAGCGCCTATTTCAATGTGACTACTGGAGAACCAGGTACAGTTGACAAATGAATTTATTAACTACTATTAATTTAATGTATTAGTCCTTTCCTTTGGTAATATTAACCTTGTTCCATTGTCGAGGTCAATGCCTTCGTTTGAGAACTGTGTGTTGACTGATGTGCGGAAGAAATTGTCAAGTGACCAAAATTGCAAAATTTGTCTACTGTATTAATGGAAAAGGATTGGAATTACCGTAAATTATCATAATTATTTCAGGTATTTGTTCCAATGGTTCCGTTTCGGTTGGACCGTGCGTCGCGGACCTGTGTCCTATTGGATATGTTTGCAATCTTGCGTTTAATGAATGCTGTGCAGCGACAGGTTCGTTTGATAAAGAGTGAAGAACCAGCGACAGTAGAGTTGGATGACTGCCACACTTTTTTTCCTTCTCTATCTCATACGTGTAATGGGTAGCGAAAGTTGCGGGAGGGTCCAGGAAAAAATTGCATAATCAAAGTTAAACATTAGCATAATCAGGCAAGATGTTTAGGCGGGAATCCAAAAGATCGAAAAATTGTCTGATTACGCAAATTTTTAAATTCTTGGCTGATTTTCAGGGAGGTTCAGATTCTTTTTGTCAGATTGGGGGAGCCAACCTACCACTCCCACTTCCATGTATGTTCAGTTCTATCCTGCGTTACTAGTTCTGAGTTTGTCACTGCTTTTTCAACCAAATATAAAAGTCTCATTTGAATGACCTAATATCACTAAACACTTTGTAAAGGTTAGCTTACTTCGTTGCTTGCAAAATGAACCTTGAAATAGGACAGACTCACCTTGTCATAGTGGACTATGTTTAACTTTGTTATGCACTGCTCAGATTTTTTGTCAGAGGTTCTTCCCTCCGGTGACACCGACTCAATATGAAATTTCAGGCAAATCAACTCAATAACAGTGCAGCAGTACTGAAGAAATTTGCAGCATGCACCGTATTCGTGATTCAAAAGTGATTATTTTGATTTCAAATATGAGTATTCGTATTCGTATTGCTATTTCGTAGAAAATGCTACAATTACTTTCCTTTATGTTATTCATGCACCTTTTTCAATAGTTGACTGAGCAATAATAAAACTCGCAATGAATTTGGAATGGATCCAATTCACCGGGAAAGTGTTTGCCCTGTATCGTAACTTAGCAGTAATTCAGTGGTTTGCACATTTTCGTAACGAAGCGCTCGGTAAAAGCACACTTAAGCAAACTACAAGCGACCTGTATAAGCGATTCACCGTTATAACCGATACCGGTATAAACGATTTCTACTGTAGAGCCATAGATGGCGCGCGTATGCTGATAGAGAAAGCCAGAAAAGCATGCAGCACACGCTCAAAACTAGCAAATTGTGCGCGAAATTCGCGCAAAACTTCCGTAATTGCAAAATTTTGGACTTGAGCGCTTAAGAACCGCAGACCTTCGTCATACAAATTGCTATTTACTACGTCACTATATGTCAATCCGCGGATCGCTTTTGCCGCAGACCGAGCCCCTCGGGGGGAGTACATACAATACCGGTGACCCCCTCTTATTGACCGATTCAGAACTTCCTGGCCTCGGTCAATGGATATAGGCATGATAGGAACAAAGTATTTTGTTGGATCAGTGGGCTGACGAGCCACAGTCAGCTGAGTTTCTATTTATTGCGATCAGCTAACGGACTCTTGCTCGAAATTTTCAATGCCTGGCTATTGTTGCATAATAAAAATAAAATGGGCAGAATTTGACAAGGTGCACAGTCGTTTTGCTTTCTACTGGGCAAATACTAGCGACCTATCTTGTTTGGTAGTCTAATATCAACATATCGACAATAATACAATATACCGATTGATGGTTTAAATGCTCATCACGACTTTTCCAAAACGTTCATTCTTTCAGCAACCGTAAGTCTTTCAACAGGATGAGCAAAACGGTTCAACGGCAATAATTTACGATCAATGGAACCATCGTCTTACAGTGGCATTAGTGCATTGTCAAAATTACTGTGATAACCATAACTACGATTTCCGCTTTATACTCTCTCATGAATAAAATAAAATAGATTGTAATTGTAGCGATTTTGTGACGGCTGAAAATAATTTCAATGCATCCATTCATAAAAATTAGATTATCAGCAAAAATCAATCAAAACTGCTAATAACGTTGATGTTCATCTCGAGACGTAAGGCTGGACTCGAATATAATTGCGTTTGAGCTCGTAATTCCTAACTCATTGTTGTTAGTTCCTGTGTTACGCTTGTTGCGCGAAGTTTTATTCTGATGACTAAAAGGAATTCGAAACCTTCGGCTCAATTTTATGCAAATTGTGAGCCAAGATAAAACGTACTGAGCTGCGTTCGCGTACATCGTTCATCTGATAACTGGTCGATGAGTCCCACAAAGCCTTTTCAATGGTCTAAAATATTTTCGAAAATTCAGGATACTGCCAATCCCCTTGTCCTTTCCCTTTCTATGGTACCTACCGTCGGCATATGAATATCTTTGCCGGAACCTACTTGTGTATTATTTGTGGCTCCACCGAGTTTGCCCACTGCCGTCGTTTCAAACAGAAGAATCTTGTCGTTGAATTCCACAACCTCGTTTAGGGTAGTTTCAGTAGAACGAAAGGAAGCGTTAAGGGAACATTGTATTTCTCCGAGTTTGTCGAAATCTGCTGCAGAACTAAAGCCGCTCATACTGCTTGCAATAAACTCAATTTCTTGTTCGTAAGCTTTTGATCGTGCCTGCATTATTGTTATATGATTACTATTATTATTATTACATGCAAAGTGATGCCAATTAACGTTTCCTTTCAAGTCAAGCGATGTTCAAGTTCCAACTAATCCAATTTACACCATATTTTCAGACTTATTTGATCTAGCCTTGCGTATTGGGCGCGCAACAATCTCGGCACGAAGGGATGAATATATCCCTTCTTAAAAAAAATCTTACTTGCACAAGACTTTGAATATTGGCCAACTGCAAAGATATTTCGTTATGCTGATTTTCAATTTTCGTTTGAAGCGATGCCACTGAATTTCCGTATCTTTTCGCACCATCAGCAATTCTTCGGCGGCGCTCATCATATATATTAGATACTGGCAGAAGCTCGTGTCCGTTGTGCTTCTCTACACAGCAATCCGAACAAAGGAGGCTCTAAACCAACAAGAAATTTATATTTTAAATCATTGTCGTTGTGCGGTTCAAGTTTACTGTAACTTTGTTTTCATCGGTGCGACGTGACGGAAATTCTGTATATTCGGACTGAAGATCCAAGCAAAATTTGAAACCCCATATGGTTTTGGGATTTCGTTAGGTCATGTGAACGCCCTCTTCTCTTCCTAACATCGAACCCAAGGTAACCTATGAGTTTCCTCTCTTGATCTTATATGCCCGCCCTCTTCACGGCTAAATATCATCCCATTGGCAATCACGTAATCAAAACAGCTATACTAACCTTTAGAGTATAAATAACAAATGGAATGTTATTGAAATAAATTATAAAATATGTGAATAATTCCAAAACATTACTGATTTTAGCGAGGCAATATCGTTCGCGCAGTCAACTGCTCTTGCTTTGCATGTTCTACAACAGCGCGCTTTTTGACAGCTTATTGAGCTGGAACACTCACTGCAGGCCACCGCATTTTGCTTCAATTTTGCTTCCTTATCCGACAATTTTGCAAGCACCTCTGAAATTGTTTGTGTTATGATATTCGGTTACACGTTAATGGATGAGGTAATGGCAGCACATGTAGCCGATTCTGACGACGAAAGCAGGAGCAAAGGTAATAGAGAATGCTGGGGACACTGCCACCCAAACTCTAGGGGGTGGCTCAAAAAACCACCCCCGCCCAACTAATTTTGCGCAGAGGCGATGAATTTTCATGCGGGTGGTATCAATCGATAGGGCTTTGTCTAAAGATGCCTCTGACGAAGTTTGGTTTGAATGGCAAGAGGCTTAAGCTGAAATGGAAGTTAAAGGTGTTTGAATATGCTTTCTGTTACTGTTCCTTCAAAAACTCAGCGATGAGATGAGTGCCACTAATTTATCAAAGTAATGTAATTAGTGGCAGTTGTTTGACAATGTCCGACCTCGACGCTTTCCACTATGGTCAAAAAATGAAAGCCAATTCCAGAAATTTTTTAAAGAATATCTCAGGATACGGTAAAGACAGAATGCTAATCAATCGTTCAAAATATTTACAAAAATGGGTGCAAGAGACTCACCACGTACGAAGTCTCCAGGTTAAAAGGTTAAAAGAATATTGAGAGCTCAAAGTCGACCAAAATTTTGACCACTTTTCAGTAGGTTTTTGGATTACTGTAACGGCACCCCTTTATTAATTCTGACTAAACTTCGTCAAAAGCATCTTTTGACAAAGCACTATCAATTAATACCACCCTCATGAAAATCCGTCGCCTCTACGCAAAATTAATCGGGGGTGGGTTTTTTAGCCATCTTGTAGTTTTCCAGTTGGCCGCAGTTTTAGAAGACCGAAAAGCAGTAAGGCTCTTTTTTGAAAAATCCCGCCAGAATCCTGGCGAGCAGATTGGCCCCGGCTTTTAAAAACTAGCTTCGCACCTGGCTGCAAATCCAAAAGTACTGTAAAATAAGCGTATCGCACATTTTGACCGCCATAGTAATGATATTATTTAGATGTTTGTTCAAATGTTTTGTATTGGAATAATTGAAGAAATGCTTACTAAGTAATTCGAAGTTCGTCAACAGTGGGTTCTTTCTCACATTCGTTTCTTGACGACAATTGGGGCATTTGAGAATGCCGTGCTGTGAAGTCAGTGAATGTGTACAAGTTGAACAAAAAGTATGAGCGCACGAGTTAAGCATTTTTGGTACTCTGACGTCATTGTATGAGTGCTCGCATATTGAGCAGCAAACAAAATGGTCATCGTCCTTGTCGTTTATTGCTATAGAATTTCTTGAACTAGCCAACGTTAATTTTGACAATCGCATCGCAGCTGAAAAATATGCAATTAAATTCAAGCAAAAGTTATGTCTATTTTTTTGGGATCGATCGTTTAATGCAGAAAATCGTTTGAAGGCAATTGATAACCCCAATAACCATCAAAAGCCCGCAACCGTACGCATATCTGCTTCATTACCCCCTCCCCATTTCGAAGTCTGCTCCAGCTATATCTATTCAACGCCACGCGAGCCACGACATCATAGATTGCATGCGTTGTAGCGCTTAAGAGAAAGCAGAGATGTGCCCATGCACAATTTTCGTGCCCACACTGACACCGCTGATAAAACATGCTTTTAAACTGATATCGAGGTCTCCCGTGTTGAGTCAACATATGCTAAGAGCCCAGTCCACACCTTTTCACTCTTTCCATCCCCCCAACCACTTTTTCATTTAGGGACTAAGACCCCTTGGGGGATGATATCCCCCATCCCCCGTGTCCATGTCTGGTCTGGGCCGTAGGGGTACAATCTTCCAACCCAGGCGTGTTGGAAACCTCCAGTTCATATTGTAAGATAATTTTTTTCTTTTGTTTATCTTGAAATTGCCGTGTAAGTACTGCGCACGAACGATTCAATTCCAAAAGACCACACGCGGTAAACATTCATCTGTTCATAATGAGAAGCAACTCACTCGATTGACTCATGAAACGACTTGATAATTGATGATCGACATTTTATTTTCCCATGTCATATCAGCAAACAGCGTTTTGAATAATGAAATGACTGAAGGACACAATATCTGTTAATATCAAAAACTGATTGAAGTGCAATATGAAAATTTGAGGTACGAGAAATGGATGGTATGATACGATACGCTAATTTATTCTTCGATAAGGCCGGTACGATTAGTACAATAAATATTGTATGCTATCGTACGATAAATTTATCATATTGTGGCAATTCCACTCGCCAGCCCCCCCCCTTCCCCGACGTTACGTCACTAATGAGCAGCCACAAAAATGACGCCAGTTTGATGGTCTGGCTAAAGCAACGAACTGAAGATGAATGCGCGACGCACCTTTAAGCCGATTCGGACCTCCTACGCGTCCGTCTAAATGGTGTGTATCCATTATCAATGATCAGCTTTAACTGCTTATCAATGGCACACTTTGATAACTTTGCCTTACTAAACGTGTACAATTGATTGTGACGAACCTGTCAAGGACGCTTTTACGGTTCACGTAGGACGTGTCATCAAAATGGAGCCATGGGTCTCAACCAATGTGTATGATTGCCGCAATATACTGTTGAAACAAAATTAACGTCAAACAAGAGATGTTGCAATTCAGATTCATTCTATCTATTTTACTGCTTCTAATCGTCTCACAGTCGATTGGTGAGTTTGAAATTTAACCCCAGACCCTGAACCTGAGAATCGAAACCTCAGACTTACACAAGGGTTTTCGTTTAAATAAGGTGATAAGGTGATTCCATTAAAATAAGTCTAAAATAGGCACAAGAAACCAGATTAATTTATTGAGTACTATTAATTAAATGTATTAGTACTAAACTTTGATAATGTTATCGTCATTCCGTTATCGAGGTCAGTGCCTTTGTTAAATATATTGACCGATGCGTTTTCCACTGTATTAATGGAAACAAACTGGAATTACGGTAAATTATTTGAATTAATTTAGGAATATGTCCGAATGATACGATTCCGCTAGGATCGTGTGTCGCGGAACTGTGTCCAAATGGCTATGTTTGCAACCTTGCGCTTAATGAATGTTGCGCAACGACAGGTTCGTTTGATAAAGAGTGAAGAACCACCGATAGCAGTTTTGGATGACTGTTATACGTTATTCTTTTATACCTTTTTTATCTGTTACCTTTTTATCTTTTCCTTATGTTTACCTTTTTTGCGGAATAAATTGTCAAGTGACGAAATTGTAAAATTTTTTCACTGTATTAATGAAAACGAACCAGAAATGCGGTAAGTTTTATTGAATAATTTCAGATACTTGTCCGGTTGGTTCGATCTGGCTAGGACCGTGTGTCGAGGAACAGTGTCCTGTTGGCTGTTTTTGCAATCTTCCGTGGAATGAATGCTATGAAGCTATAGGTTCGTTTGATAAAGAGTAAAGAACAAGCGGCAGTAATTTTAGATGACTATTGTAACGAGTGCAGTAAAAACAGGAGAGGCATGCATGGGCTTTAACCTGTATTGTTTGTTCTGAGTTTGTCACATTTTTTCAACTCAAATGTAGTTGCCAACAAGTAGAAAGCGCTGAAAACCCTAATAATACTTTTTTTCGATCATTGGGCCGACGAGCATCAGTCAACTGAATTTGTATGGGCGCCCAGGAGTACTTTTGGAACGAGAGCTGTTTTTGTTCTGTTTTAGAAATACAGTTGACCCGAACTGGGGTACTGGGTATTAATTTTCATTTTTAAAAGTTGCCTTGACCTTCTCCAGTTACCTTTCCTAAATTGCAACATCGCACACTTCAGCAACAAAGAGCACCACGATGGTTGCGGCAAACACCACTTCTCCAACAGGTAGTTTTTTGAGTCAGATTTGGGCGTGGGGGTTATATAACCCCCCACGGGGTCCGATAGGAATTGGAAAAATGGGTTGGGGGTTACGAGAAAATTTTCAAACGGAAGGGGGAGTACAGTGTTTTTCGGAGGCTCAAAATTGGCCTGGCGAGTAAGACCTTTTTTGTCGCCAAGACGGGCGAAAATTTTTTTTTGCTATAATACAGTAAGGCATTCAAGCCCCTTGGTCATCCTATTGACTATAACCCCCTCCCCCAAACCCAAACCGGTGCCCATGTCTGTTTTCAGTAATTCATGTAACATAATAAAGCATTCAGTACGAAACCAAAGTAATAAATGCGGTCAATAGCGACATGTAAAGTAATAATTATTCCATAATAAGGTACAATTTTTTAATCAACTAACGTAACTTACTATTGTTATAAAGGCCGCTGCAAATGCTTCACATTCAAGACGGAATTTCAGGCTTACCGGCGAATATTGTTATTGAGATAATATTGAGCAGCATACTGATTGTTGGAGTCTTCTTATTTCTTTTGCTCTATTGCCGTTATCATGTCCGACGTCAAAAACGTGTAACAATACTGGCCTCCACAAATAACTTGTCAGTTAGTGGACCAGAACGCTCCACTGAAAGCTTAAGTCGACCAAAGAGAGCAATGTACGCGCATTCTGAGTACTTCGTATGATTCAGTTTTCATTGCTTCGTAAATAACGCTTCAGAGAAATTTTGAATCCGAATTATCTCGATGGCTGGCATTTGGAGCCGAACCGATTGATAATTGACAAGAACCAGGTCCTAGGGAGCGGCGCATTCTCTATAGTCTATCGAGGTACTGTTCGATCTGGCTAACAAAATAATTGCGAATACTATTTTCATATCGCGCAAAAATAAGAGACAGTGACAAATTAACGAGTGTAGCTTTCAGTGTTGCACTGTTTTTTCGAAAAACTTGACTCCAAACCATTCCTGAAGTGAAAGCCACTCAATACCAAATTTTTGATATTCTGATTTCATACTTGCCCTGAAGACGATGCTGTATGGAAGTTGAAAATGATAGCGAGTGAAGCTAAGGATATGCTTGTTTTCAGGTCGAATTTTGGGTAATGCGCCAGTTTCCAACAGTAACCAGTCAAATCTTGCTTTGAGACAATTTATCGATTGCGAGGTGGCCGTGAAAATTCCACCAATTTACGCGGATCAAATAGCTCTTTCTGATATCAAACAAGAAATGAACTTGATGAAAGTGCTCGGTTATCATAATCACCTGGTTAGCTTGCTCGGCAGCTCAACGACTCATGATGGCAAACCCTGCATCATCACAGAATTATGCAGTGGGGGCTGCTTGCTTTATTATGTCAGAAACAGAAAAGAAGATATTCTGAAGGTTCTGTTTGATTGTGATCAGAGGGGGGATGGGGTGGATGGACATTTTCCAATGCAGAAGGGGAGTATAGTGTTTTCGGCTATCTTTTATAGGTCGCCAACTGTGCATAGCTAATTTTTATCTGTATCTCCTGTAGGGTCAATAACTGTTTTTGGAAGATAATCCTCTCCTTAAATCAGATCGATTACCTCTCTTGGCTGACCCACCATGTCCACCTTTGGTTGCAGGTATAAATATCAACTACTAATTTGAACCAGTTGTAACTTTTTGATTGATTTCAGGCGCAGTCACAAGCTTATCAAAATACGTTGCGTTTCCGAGATTTTTTATCATTTGCTTGGCAAATCTGCGACGGAATGGATTTCTTGGGCTCGAAGGGATGTATTCATCGTGATTTAGCGGCCAGAAACGTTCTCGTCAACGCGGAAAAAATGGCAAAGGTAATCATGATTTAAAAAAAACGACACATTTAACACTGTAGATTAATACTAATTTGCCAGATGAAAATTAAAATATACAAATTCATTATCGGCTCTTGCAGAATTTGACCATTTTCAGACATCGATATCCCCTCCCGCAGCCCATTCTTACCATAGACACCGATACCCCTCGTTACGTAACGCAAGTAAACTGACTGTCATAACTGGCGAGCGTGAGGCAACTGGCCAAAACGATTAACCGGCGATCTCGCTGAGGTCCCAAATGATCAGTCGTCGTAATGCTTCATCCCGCCGAGTTCACCTGCGTTATATAGTACATCACCTTACCCCTTAAGTGCAACAAGCCATCTCAGAAGCCTCACGCATAATATTTGTATGGCCTCTTAGTGTTCTAACTGAGAATATCTCCAAAAAACTGGAAATGATCTTGATTCAGGTTGGTGATTTCGGCTTATGCCGCCTGATGAACCGTGCCGTGTACACCGGTCGCGGAGGAAACCTTCCTATCAAATGGATGGCTATTGAATCTCTTCAAATCTACGAGTACTCCTTCAAGTCAGACGTGTGAGCAAATTTTTATAAATTAAACAATTACCTGTCTCCGTTTGATTTCAATCTAAATAAATAAAATTATAATAAAATTAAATGAAATTGTTAATCATAAAAAATAAAATTGTTTTCAGCTGGTCCTTCGGTGTATTGCTCTATGAACTGTTCAGTCTTGGTGGTCAGCCATACACCACCATTCAGCCGGTCGATATGATCGAACATCTGGTACAAAGACATCGTTTGGAAAAGCCAGACTTCTGTCCTGATGAAATGTAACGAATTTAACGCTGCCATAAAGTAGATGACGTCGTTACGTTTCTCGTATAAATAAGCTTGTGGATCAGCGAGCGAGAATTGCTTCCGATTAGTGCAGGATTAAAAGACACAAAACTGATGATGATAACGATATGATATCAACTTTTATTCAATCAAATGATAATGATATGGGAGTAGTTTTTACCGATATCGCTTATAACGGTAAATCGCTTATGCTGGTCAAGATTGACCAGTCCCAAAGGCTCTTACGACATTTAGGCTTTCGTATTTTTAATGCAGAATGCTTTAAGGATTTCACAAATTTAACGAGTTTCATAAATTTGCTACCAATATGCGCCAAATATACAGTTGAAAACAGTCGCGCAGCTCGGGAAGAGAACGAGCCAAATCGCTCTTTCTGTATTCTTTGAAGGCTTGCATGATCCAGAGTTAAATTTCATAATCCCGCTAATAAATGTTTCGTATTGCCTATAATATTTTAGTTATCAAATTATGACATCAACGTGGGCGGCAAAACCGGAAGAAAGACCGACCTTCGATGATCTGCGCAGCACATTTGCAAAACTACTTGAAAGTGCCACTGAGGATTATGGATATTTGCGTCTGTCTAATGCAACATTGGAAAATATCGATCATATTTCGACTGAAGAAAGTGACATATAAAAACGTATATTGTTTTTTATGTCTGAAGCGCTTGTATCAAGATAAACAAACAAATTTGGTTTTGATGTAATAAAGTAATCAGTGAACATGACCATGTACCTGCTGTGTATTTGAACTCAAATTAAACGCGTTGAAGCGCTGTCAAGCGTCTGTTAATGGCAGAGTTATCTTTGTATGGGCAAGCTATTGGTGACAAGGCGCTGTGTTACTAAGGGCGCGCCTGTTAGGGACACTAACTGGCTTGAAGCAATTGCTGTTTGTTGTTCTGCAACAAGGGGCTGAAATGGTGTAATGAAAGTTGTGAACGCAAAAATAAGTCCCGAGACTGGGGAAGATGCAACGCAAATGATGCCAAATTAAACAGATATCGAAGAGATATCTGTTTGATTCGCAGCATGTTTATTTTTTACCACACTGCCAAAGTTTACACTGCCATTTCAATCACTAATGAATGCTTGCAAAGTTATTAAATACATTATCATGCAGAGTAACATCTATTGCTCGAGTATTAATAGAAAATTGACTGTAAATGGCAACTTTGAATATAATGAAATTTGAAAACGACTAAAATATTTTTAAACTAACGAATACGATTTTTATCAACTACATTTCTCTTTGCAATTAATGCTCTCTGTTGAGTTGATTTAATCTGAAATTTGACGTTGAGTTGGTGTCACTTGAGGCTAGACGCTACGATTAAACCCTAATAAACCATTAACAAGTTCAAACGTAATTTCTTGGATTAATTTTGTAGACCGATTATATCGGTTCGGTTCAAATAACATTGCAAAGTCCACATAATCGGTACCGGTGCTTAAATCGGTCCACGAAATTCGCATCGCTACCGGTACCGGTCCGGTGCACGGATCCCTGAATTAATCGGTACCGGTACCGATGGACCGACCCCATCTATATTCGCAACCCGGTTTAGTTTTTACCGTTTTTACCGTTTTACCATTTTTACCGCTTGCATTTCGTCGTTCCGCTTGCATTATTGCGAAATACAGCTAAACGCGATACAAGGCAAGCATTTTTCTGGTCAATCGTATCCATTCCAAATTCATTGCGAGTTTTATTGCTAAATAAGGCGCACGAATAACATAAGGGACATTAATTTAACCATTTCTACGAAATTGCAATACGTATACGAATACTCAAATTTCAAATCAAAATAATCGCTTCTGAATCACGAATACGGTGTCTGCTGCGTATTTCTTATCAATTACTGTTCTTCTATTGAGTTTATTTGCCTGAAATTTCATATTGAGTTGATGACACCTGAGGGAAGAAGCTCTGACAAAAATCTTAACAGTGTACAGGGTGGGCAAAAAGTAACTGGACGAGTTTGATAAGCTCCTGCTTGGCACTGCGAGCATAATTTTGTAAGCGGGTATTTTTAAAAGAAAGCCTAGGATCTAACTTAGAGAATGATACCAAATTTGTTGGGCAAGAACGGATCGACCGGTTATGCATTTTTCAAAAAACAAAACGCTTCATTTTGAGATTGGGTGAGTCAAGAGTGC